>NDXB01014103.1:1247-40815 GCA_002631895.1 Agapornis roseicollis
CCCCCCCCCCCCAAACACACACACAGACACCCAAAGCATCGTTGAATCCTTTCCCTGTGTCTAGCTACCCTTTGCTATGAAACCATGCCCTCTTTGACACCCCTTAACCCTTCAGGTTAAGCAAACAGGAGTTGATTCACAACAGGCATGTTGATTCACTCACCAATGGGATAAGAAGCTGTTTCACCAGCCTTTCCACCTCCTCGTGTGAAAAATCAGTTGTGATACAGAGTTCACATTTTCTGAGGCTCTTTTCTGCTGGGCCCTGTGATTAGCAAATGAGTTCAGAAGTTATTCAGGGGTGAGCCCTAAAAGACAGACATGGTCAGAGAGAGACAGGAAGGGCAACTGCATAAGCCCTGATTTCCTTAAGAAACCAGTTTAAAAATAAGTTTGCATCTAAATAAGTACTTTGGTTTTCCAAAGGGCTAAGCTCCCTCGAGAATTTGGATCAAGGTGCTGTAAAATGCTGGTCTCTGCAATCAGACAGAAAGAAGATACTAGAAGATCTGGGGTACACCACCTGCTTTAGCCCTTAATCATGTATTTTTACAGAACTTATTCCTTGATACAGGGTCATCATGAGTAAAAGAAGTCTGCAGAAAGTGCTAATTTACATTATGCAGACTTCCTTTGTAGATTAGCTAATTGATGTCTATGTTTAGCTGTCTCACAGGACTATAAAAGAGGTTCAGTAAGCATTAGCTATGAATTGCACTTCAACTTTTTCGCCCCACACTGGAGCTGGCAAGACAAAATTACAGTTGAAGGAAACTGGAAAACAAAGCAGCACAGAAGCAATCCAACACATGCAGCAGAGGAGCCTGAAGCCTCTGCTCTGTGAATTTCAAATGTGGCAACAGTGACAGCACTAAGCAGGGTTTAACACCTCCTGTGACCCTGCATTCACATCTGCAAATAGAGCCTACAGTGAGAGCCAGCAAACTGCAGTTGCTGATCCTCCCTTTTGAACCATCCTCGGGCACACACGGGAGAGCTTCACAACCACAAAAGCCCTCACCGTTAATCCTACATATTCTGTACGTGCAACACACACACACAGGCGAACTCTTCTCACTGAAGCAATGGCACTTGAGCTGTAAGAGCAATGAGTAATGCAGTACAGTGCTGGCATGAGTGACCTCCAGCTGAGCAGACTGCTGGGTCAGGATTAACAACAGGATGCCATTCTGCCTCACTTAATGGTAGCTGATCTGCAGCAGAAAGGGGAGCCTGGTGTAGGAATGTTTGTGCCTGCAAGGAATTACAAACGTTTTCTAATTCTGGAAGAATTTGCCAACAGCCAGAGTACAAAGCACCACCTCATTCCTAGTACTCTAGCTTCAGACTAACTCCTCCTTCATGGAGCAAAATGACAATTGCTTCTGGGACATACTGACAGAGCCTAACTGATGTAATTAAAACCAGACGGCACTCCTGATGGAATAAAGATCTTATTTCAATAAGATTGCTGTGTTGACTTGATATGCTTGAATTTTCCGAGGTGTTTTACCTTACAGTCTGTTGTAAGATCTTGCATTACGGAAGTATAAGAGGATAGACATGATATGAATAAACACTCTCTCCAGTGATAGGTCTTCCAAGTCTTGTGGTTGCTAATGAGATCATGAGAAATGTGTGGGTCTGTTTTACCAACACCCCAGATGGAATCCTTGCTGCAATATTGTTTTGTTTGACTACCGCTATCTAGACAATGATGACAAACCTTTGCAGGCAAACTCAGTGGATGACTCAGAGGCTGTAGGATAGTAAAACATAAGGAAGATGGGTCATTCTTACAGAGTGACCTGAAATGACTGGTTAATGATCATAAGATGCATTTTTGTAGAGCTAAAAACCAGTACCATTTCTGGGCATAGAACACAAGTCCTATGAACAGGGTGGGATGTTGTCCTGTGCCTCTTTTAGCTAATCCATGCCCATTCCCACCACAAGGAGATCAGATAACAAAGATAAGCAAAGAGGGCTTGTGAGTAACAGGACAGCTCTGGAAAAAAAAAAGGGCAGAGGGAGAATGGGAGGCACTGAGACTGACACACAGCTCAGCCCAGATAATGTCACATGGAAAAGGCATCAGATACTACAGAATATCTCAAGTTTGCCAACAAAGATAGCTTCTGAAGCAGATAGCAGTTGAAACTAGACAACAATGGCCTTGTTGAAGCTATCAATACTGTTTTGTTTTACACTGGAATTCAATAAACAACAAATTTCCATTTCCCCCCATACATTTCCCGTATTTTTCAACAAGTTTTAGTACTTGAGTTCAGGTAGGGGAAGCACAGATAATGTTAACATTGGTCAGGGCTTGCTGCTAGGAAGAAACATGTCCTCATTATACTTTGAGAAGTGAAAAAAAAAACCACCCATCCCAGACTGTTTATAGATATGAAGAAGAAATTGCTTTCCTATAGCAGGTCAGGTTGGCATGGACATGGCAAGTGGGTGGCTTGACCTTGGCATTAAATTATATAGATTGCCAGCAAGGATCATGGGGCTAAGTCTCAGAAACGAAGTCCTTAGGACTTTATCTTCTGTGCTTGTCATAATTTAATCTCCTAAATGTGAAATACCTTTGTTCAGCAGAAAACATATTGCAGAAGAGCAGAAGGCATTTTATTGCAAAGCTGATCAGCTTCCCTGGCTTCCAGCTCTTCAGATCTTTGTGACAGAGCCTGACTGACAGGACAGTTGAGTGGACCTGGGGATTAAGAGCCACTCAGAAGCCCAAAGCACCCCTATTCTTGAAAGCAATGTATGATTTCCAGGAAGTTAAAACCACAAAGCCTCAGGTTTCCCAGAAACGTGCTCGGTACCTCCTGGTGAAAACCATCCAAATCATTTTATAAATTCACTGCTACTTCCCAGAGATGTGGCCCATTACTTTCTTACTTACAGACTTCACAATATGTCCCCTTTCCCCTCATATGCTTTAAACCGTAACCCCTGTCTATGGATTGCAAACTAATCTAACTAGGATTTCTCTTTTCTGGAAAAAAGCTTTCAGACTTTCATAGGAAGTGCAGCCTCCCAGAAACCTCGATCCAGAAAACAGGTCTCAGATACTAAGATTTCTGTGATCAAAGTAATTCATTACACCTCATTGTGCAGGATATTGGAAAGAAATCTCAGGCCTCCTGGAAGCGCTTCACTGGTTGAACTCTGGAACAAAAACAGCTCATAAATTTCATTTTCTATTCATCGTTAATGCATATAAAGATCTCAAAAATGGGTACCAGGAGAGTGGTGCCGAACTCTTTCCAGTGGTGCTCAGCAACAGGACACAGAGCAATGGCCATAAACTAAAAACACAAGAACTTTTGCCTCAGTATGAAGAAGAGCTTCTTTACATTGAGGGGGTCAGAGCACTGGAACAGGCTGCCCAGGGGGGTCATGGGGTCTCCCCCCTCTGGAGACACTCAAAACCTGCCTGAACACGTTCCTGTGTAACCTGTTTCTGGTGGCCCTGCTTTGGCAGGTGGTTGGGCTGGTTGATCTCCAGAGAACCCTTCCAATCCTAACGATTCTATGACTCTGTTACATTCTAATTTTGAGACCTTAATGACCATGAAGCAATAAGCATAGGACTGTTCATTCTTTTGAGGATTATACTTCACCCACACAATGAAGATAAAATAACGCAGCTTTTCACTTACAAAGCATTCACCTCAGGCTTGCAAACACAATAGTATCAGTCTGTGTGCTAAAAAGACAAAAGACTTGCCCCAAAATGCACAGGAAATCAGTGGTGAAAGTAAGTATTGATATATCCCCAGAACTGAACCAATATCCTACTTTCTAAACCCAACAGCTTCTTGAATGCTGTGTGCTCATTAGCACACTCATACTAACTTCAAATTCAAGTGCGGCTGTACAGGAGTGTTGCTCATTACCTAGTACAGGCTACAGACAAGCACTGTGAGTCCTTGAGGGCAGTGCATAAAGATGTTTCATTTCACATACGTCAACAGGTCTGAGAAGGCAAGAACGGACAGACGTGACTTGCTAAGGAGGTTCATGCAAGGGGTAATCATAACTCCCAGCTCCAGGGAGCTGGCTGGTGCGCTGCTCCTGCACTCAGCACCCAACTTCAGCAGCTGAAGTATTCTTGAATCCTGATTTTCTCCTTACACAAACCACAGGAGAGAACAATGAAGACTATATACACTTGCATGCTTTGTTCCCTCAGCTTGTGAGTTCACCCAGAGTTTTGACCTTTTTGGATCAAAACCTTTTTCTGATCTGATTTAATTCTGAAAAGGTTATCTAGCATTAAGGCCCTGTTCTCCCTTTTCTCTCCTCTACCCCACCACTCACCAAAACCAACAAATGAGAAGCACAAGGTAAGGAAAACACAACAAAGGCTGTTAATGTCATTTTGGTCTGAGGCCTGTATAATAACAATATTGTCTCCATTTGGGGGGAGCTATTAAAATTATTAATTGGCCAGCTAGCAGTCCTTGAGAATGAATGATTTGTGGCTTCCAAGGGTTACTCTTGGAAAAGCTCAAAAATTCATTTTTCTCTTTCTGTACATGGCCACATCCATATCATTAGACAAAAGGTGCAAAACCTTCTGCAGACGGCTTTACTAAGGTTCAGGAAGAATTATTTGTTTATTGTCAATGGGAAAAGGTCTTTTGAGCAGCAGGGTTCCCATCATTTATACTGTTGGCTGAAAATATTCTTGAGTTTATGGGCCATGAACTTTCCTTAAGCAACAATGGCAGTTTGTTTTGTAAACCTTCAATCTCTTCCCTAACATAGCAGTTTCTGGAGCAAACTTTGACTATTGCCATATTCCAGAGGTTATTTTAATGACCTTCTCCTACCTGTGAGCCAAGGTTGCAAGATCTACTTCCATGAACCTTTCAAGCAGTCATTCAGCAACACTTTCACATGATGGCTATCACTAGCTGACCAGTCATACTAACAGAAAACACCAGTCCTTCCCTCTGTAATATTAGTGACTCAGTTATGCTATGAAATGCCCTGACCATGTACCAGTGTAACTGAGAAGAATATTTGGTCAAAGGGACATATTTGCTATTAAAATAGCGATGTTTATTATGAAGACATGCAGTCAGTGTCTTCAAACTTTTGTTCTGTTTCTTGCATTCTTACCAATGTGCTTTAGTCTGCCCTTCATGTGGCTGTGACACATTCAGGAAGTGATTATGAGTTTATATATAATTACTATTACTATTACTCTTAGACTTTCAACATTCAGAGACTTCAAAGATTCCAGGTAAAACGCTAGGTCTTGACATCTTGGGCCAGGCTCTTATGGAGGAACTCCAGTTTTGGAGGTACAACTAATTGCTAGCATAACTAATTACAATAGCCTGCAAATCTGAACACTGCAGAGCATTCATAAACCAGGCAAAATATTCTAGGTTAGCTGAGAGCTGGAGGCTTGAGCTTGTTTATGTCAACAGGCAGCAAGACTTAAGAGTGTTTTGTAGATCTCTCATCTCTCACACCCCTGTATCTCCTGTATCATTTCTGTATGAAAGCAGCAAGTCACTATGTCACTGAAAGTCATGAGAATAAAACTCCCTAATATCAGTGTAGCATTAAGAAGCAAACATTATTTATTTTGGTTCCATATGCACAGGGGATAGCTTCAGCTAATATGCATGTCAATTCTTACAAGTTTCTTGCTTATAAGCATTTATCTCATACATATACATTATAATTCCCAGAAATCTTATACCTATTATAATGTCTATTAATATAATCATAATACTATAATTATATTAATATAATTTATAATTAATTATAATTATAATGCACAGTTTATTTTAGGTGAGGGTCCCAAGGGTCTTTGGGACCTCTGTGGTTGTACCTTTGTTGACCTTTGGCTGAACTTTTTTCTTTGTTCTCCTGTTATGGTCTTAGGTTGGCTTCTCATCTGACTTTGTGAGGAATGGTTCCCAGCTCAATGAGCTGGATACGCAAAGAATGTTCTTTACCCTTGGTCTTGTTTCTTCTTGACATATATATGGTTTTGTTTAGTTAAAGTTCAACTTGGGGGTTTGCTTCAGCCAACAATCAGTAAAATGAATACTCTCCTATCAACTAGGCTGCTCTTTTTTTCTGAAGGCTTACTCTTACTTAATGGCCCTTGTGAGGTTTGAGCCTCACAAATATTAGCCTTATTTAGATTTCTCTTTAGTCATACAACCAGATCCTTCAAATGAAAACTGCCAACTAAGAAATGGGAGAGAAGCCTTCTAATGCTTAAACGTGGCCACATTCACCATCACATACTGCCCAAGACTGCCTTTTCCATACAGGGCTCCTCTCAGGTGTGCTGCCAACATTTTGCCTGTAAAGCTGGTGGCTGGTGAGGCCCAAGGCTGAGAGATGTCCACATTTCAGAAGAGGAAGCATTCAAAAGCAGATATGGAACTGATGCCTCTTCAGCTCCTCTGCAATAGATTTTCCCCAAGACCTTTCTCAAGGTCTTTAATGCTGGGTCTTTTCAGGATAGTTATGGGCTTAAAGAGACAAGGAAAAAGTGGTGATTTCTGAGGCTTCTAAATAGCACTGAAAAATCACACCAGACTGTCAGTCAGATGTTCAAAATCTGGTCTTTCATCTTTGCCACTTTGGTTAAAGATGGGAAATGTCGATTAATGGAGACACTATTATGCCCCAGCCTCATCATCCAACAGAGAACAAGAGTACCAGAACAAGACAGAATAATCTACTGCTGACTGAAGTACTTAGACATGGTGGAGACAAAGGCCAGAACAAGAAGAACAAAAAGGGACCCGGACCAACCAGTTTCTAGGAATGCAAGATGAAAGACTCATTCTGACTGCCATTGAAATGAGTGGAAAGAATCCCATCAAATTTAATGGAAGTTACATGAAGGACTTGTTTGTGTTTACCTTTGCGAAGCAAGAGGCATGGATGCAAACCTGCAGATAAGCCTGGGAAGTGTCAGAATCAGACATAAAGAAAGGTTCGCTGCAGATGGAGGGGGCAAGAACAGGATTTCTAATCTGGTTAAAAAGCAGAATGTTACACCCCAGGAGAGCATACAAGTTTACATGCAAAACTTCAGTGAGAAGTAATGTAACTGATAGCAGATTCTGGTGACAGAATCAATACTCATCTCACAACTTTGGTGGAATCTAGCGCATTTGGCATTCAGGACTAATTAGGTTGAATTAGCCAAGGTATAATGCCCCTTGGTTGGGACATATGTACCTACTCTTGGAGACATATCTGTAAGCCAAATCACTTTAGTCTTCTGAATACAGAATGCCCCAGTCAATATGCTGTACAAACATCCCAGAGTGTTAAACAGGTTTGGTTAGCTGTTGGCCCATGTGATAATTTTACTGACCACTCCTCCTTCCATTCCCCAGCCCCAGCCCCATGCAACTGGTCTGGAGTATCACTGCGAGAAAAACAGCAGGGAGAAGGCAGATCCCTATCAAATTCAGCAGCAGACACGCACTGCCCCTTGCAAACTTGGCTGTGTTTGCCTGGCCTTCCTCAGACACCTGCCCAGGACCAGGAATGTCCCCTACACATGCAGACGTTGGCTATCCCAGAGTGATGAGTAATACATCTGTCATGTCTTTGATGACTGACCAGGCTTCATGTTCTGGCTAGAGCGTCACCAGCCAGAAGTTAATTTCAGCCTTTCATTAATACCCAGGAAGCAATGCACAGCAAACTAATCTACTGTTTGGAGGGGGGTGGGAGTGGGGAGAGGGAGAAAGAAAAAAGAGTAAAAAGAAAAATGAAAGAAGCAAAAAAAAAAAAAAAGAAGAGCAGTTTATAGCAGGCAATGAAATTAGACTAGGAATTTCCAGAGGACCTTAGTCTTGCTTTCAGAATGAAGGACCAGAAGTTACATTAGGAGGCACCAACCTAGAAGAGAGAGAACGAAAACAGAACAGTTCTGCATTTCATTTTGTTCATGTGAGTAAATCCTTTGAAGTCTGAGGACTTACTCATATGAATACATACGAAAGTAGGGCACTAATTTGCACTTTTCTTAATGGTATTTCATTTGTAAAGTCAGTTATTAGAAAAAACCAAAAACCCCTCATATTTAACAAAGCCACCTCCCCATACAATCACACTGCTTGTATGAACAGTCACAGGAACTCCATTTCCAAACTAACTACAAAGTGTGGGCTTCTTCTGTTTTGCTTTAAAGTAGGCCTTTAATGCTCCGCATATCACACAATCACGGAATCATAGAATGATTTGGATTGGAAGAGACATTAAAGCTCACCCAGTTCCATCCCCCTGCCACAGGCAGGGACATCTCCCATCAGACCAGGTTGCTCAAAGTCCTGTCCAGCCTGGCCTTGAACACTGTCAGGGATGAGGCAGCCACGGCTCCTCTGGGCAAGTTGTGCCAGTGCTGCATCACTCTCACAGTAAAGAGCTTCTTCCTAATACCTGATCTAAATCTCTCCTCTGTCAGTTTAAAGCCATCATCCCTTGTCCCATCACTACTTGCTCCTACAAAAAGTCTCTCCTCAGCTTCTTTGTAGGCCCCCTTTTGGTTCTTGAAGGTCTCCACAGAGCCATCTCTTTTTTAAATGTTGTTTTTTTTGTCTCCCTCAGTGTTGATGGTGTAAATCACTAAACTACCTCCCAGTGACACATGCCCCTCTGGGATGAAAGGATATGAATCTGCTGATCAGTAAAACTATGATAATCTACTTCAGTGGATGCTCTGGCCCTTGCAATAACCTTTGTTGCTCTATTGCAAAAAGAAAATTGGTGGCTTTGTTTGTCAGCCTTGCACACTGGACAGTGTCTGATTCCTATTAATTCCTATTAATTCCTTACAGGGATCTTTGGAAAGACAAGTGGAATTTCCTAGAGGGAACCTCACAGTCTTTACTTCAGTTCCTTCTGTTCTGCAGAAGGTCTGGAAAAAAACCAAGCGTCATCTGAAACTCACACAGCGGCAGCATGCCATTGTGAAGAGAACTGGAACATTTGTAGCACTCTGCTTTTGTGGGGTGCTGATAAATCCTGCTGAAGGGTTAATGGGAAACCTGGAAAAGTTTAAAAAAATAGCTGAAACACAACACAGATCATTGCATGCTTTAGCTCAAAGGTAATAACTGCATCTTTATCAGACACTCTAAAAATAATAAAGGCCTCTTAAATAAGCACTACTTAGAAGAGCAGTTGGTAAAACTGGAGTGACTGAGATATCCATCAGCAAATAAAGGAATGGCTCAATAGTGGCTATTCATCAAGAAAATCTGGATGGCCTCAGGCCTTCTGTGTGGAGGAAAGTGTCCAAAACAGCACACAGGGAACTGATGGTGACAAGTTTATATGTCACTGAGGATTTGGGGTTCAGTCCCAGGGTTCAGGGATTTTGCTAAATTTCTGAAGAGAATTTTGTTTCCTAAGAAGTTCTATCAGCAAGACTGATATATTCAGATATGTTGTCATCATTCAGCCATCTCCAATCCTCCCCCAAACCTAATCCAACAATTTGACTGGGGCAGAGGTTTGCACCCCTAGGAGAGGTTAAGCAGCCAAAGAGAAATGTGTCACGCTGCAGAGAAGCAAAGTGCAATAGGAACCCACTCGTGTGCAGATAGAAACCAAAGATTTCAAAAAAGAAAGCAAAGGCTTATAAACATCATAACATACGGAAAAGTTCTACGAGAGCTCAGGGTATGTTAAGAGCCACAAACCCACACGTAACCAGACTATATTATTTCTGGCACTCAAAGGAGTACTTGGAGGGGTTCTTTTGGGTTTTGTTATTTAGACAAGTAAAACCTACTTCCCTGGTTCAATATTTTATTGCAGTGCGTGCACTCAGATGACCAGGTCACCATCAGCATCTCAACTTCTGAAAGAAAACATTCATGTTCACACAATAAGTAGATTCTTAAAACAAGCCTCAGCATCTTCTGAGAAGGGCCATTATCAGCCTACATCAGACCTAAAGCAGCCTAGTACCTGACTTTAGCGCTGCTAAGTGCTTCACATGAAAGCAGAGATGATGCAGGCTAACCTGGATATAGGGGTACAGACTGGGCTATATGTCAGTTGACCAGTTCTTTACAAGTGATCTTGCCCCTTGCTCTAGTTACTAAAACTCCTATAAAGCTAATTTCTAATTAAACTTTTTCTACATTTTCTCTTGCCATGAATGATGAAAGTACCAGTGCTGAGGTGATGACAAATGACCCAGATGCCAGAAATTTAGTATCAGGGGTCCACTTTAAAAACATTAATATGTTTTTCTGACATTTTTCTGAAGAAACCAAGTGTTCACCAGAACTCTCACAAGGGCTGAGCTGTCATCTGGGCACTGAAAGCTTTCCACTTTGAACCACAAAACTCAAACTTGCATTCAAGCTGAAGTGTAATTCAAGTGTCTTACACAGAGCCCCACCTACCTCAGTATCACATATGTAATCCCCTCTCTGGTTCACAGCTGCCATAAGCAAGAACACCTACAGATCAGCTTGCTCCTCATGTGATCAAGATTTCCATGATGACTGCAAGAGGCTTGCAGGGACAAGAGGAGAGCTAACGTAACAGGGTCATTTACTATACACCATAGCGCAATATGGCTTGGTGCCAACTGATACAAGTCATACCTCCATTTTTATTCAGGCACCAGCATCTTCTTCATAAGGCAAGACCAAGATGCAACAGAGAGGTCTGTAGGGTGCCAGGGTTATTTTGGACAGGGAAGTTGAGAAAAACTTCCTTTTTCCCTTCTTCCCTGTGACTTTCATCAATTACATCTTCAGGTTACCACAGAGTCTTCATTTGTTGCCAGAGTGATTGTTTCGAAGTTGATTACAAGTTCTTTAAGTTGTTAATATAACCAAAGATACATACAGAGAAAAAGGGCACCTTTCAAACAAGCCACTGCTTCAAGGTGTATAGAAGTCTAAAAAGCAGACAAGAGAGTATTTTCAGGCTTTCAGATTAAGTAACCTAAAGCTGTGAAAGACTTATTCCTAATCTGTCAGAGCACATCTGGGGTCCTTCACAGCACCAAGTGCATTGTTCTCACACTTACTACCTGCAGTAACAACAATTTGCTTTCTTGGTGAGAAACCCCTGTACAATGTGCTACTGCCTGGTCAGTGGGTAGCTCTTTTGCTTGCTCTGAATAACCACCCACTGCAGGGCTTGTTTGTTGATATCACCTCTTGGTCTGCTGGAGCTCAACTCTGAACAGAGATGGGCAGCAAGGCTCTCAAATTCAGACCTTCATTCAGGAGCACAGCAGAGTTCTGTCCTAGCCCAAATATTTATTTCCACTGGAGGAAGTTCTGTTTGTTGGCTTTCAACACACTTTGGCACTCAGGAATGCAGTTAAGAACATATAGGCTTGAGATAGCTCTGACTGTGTGTATTAGCAAGAGAGACAGGCTAGAGGAGCAAAGGCTCTCTTCTACCCCTCCATTTTCTCACAACTAGAAAGGTGCATGCAACTTCAGGACTGATAATGAGGGGTTTCTTTGAAGTGAAATAGCACAGACAGTTACAGCACCTCATTTGACTCTGCCTCCTGCCCTGTCATTCCAGAACAGGAATTTCTCCTCCCACCCCCAAACTGCTCTTAGTTGTTTACAGATTATCAGGTGACATATCCTCCAAGAAGCTTCCACATGGACATTCCTTTTCAGATAGTTATTTTTTCATTGAATAAAGTGCTTCGGGGGCACAGAGACCAAAGCAGTTCACCCTTACAGGATGAGGAGACATTTTAGCAAGCATCTCCCAAGAAGCAAATACATTACTTTTGTGGATGAAAAGGAGCTTTGACCTTCTGGCTCCTGAAAGTTGTGCTAAACACTATGTTGTTTTACACCTTGTGGACTGGCAGACTGGTTCAGCCTCATTTTTCATTGTAGACAGCTGGAATGTGGAAGTTCCAAAGCACAAAAACCTGAGGAAAAGACGTGACAGAAGTCACTTGCACAACGGTAAGGGGCAAAAGACTTTAATTTTCACTGCCAGCTGTTATAAGAAGTAGGACAGATATCCACCTCTTCCCAACTTCCACCCAAAATCTGCTGACAAAGGAAATTAATTCTGGTTAGAAATGTCACTGTGCTCCTTCCCCCTTAATCACCAGTGTTACGAGCTGAAATTAAAGATATCTCTACAAAGTAAATGAACCTACCTTGTTAATCCATCACGGCATTGTCAAGTATCAAAGGAAGCAACGTCTAGCTAGACGTGAACCCTGAGCAGAAAACACTGGCTTGCGCACCTGCATTCACTCTACAGTCACCAGAAAGGTATGAAAACCCAAACCTTGAAGCTAAATTAAAAGTTTCACACTTTCACACTGTGAAATATTATCCTGTTTCTCATGACAGAACAATGCTGGCATGTAATTTCTAAACAATACAGGGACCTTGCTATGCAGTTTCTCCCACCTTCTGAGAACTCACCCAAGGGACATAACAGGCTTTCTCCGAGGCAGGTCTTGGAGTCTAGGTCACTGAAATCTGTATGATATATCTGATTTACTCTATTCATTTCTTCCTAGCACAGAGTGAACAAAGCCATTAAGCTGTGTATCTGCTGATCTGCAAATAGCAAGGGCTTTTTCTAGTATCATTTTCTAAAATTACTTCAGTTTGCACTTTTAGAAAATTAATGCTTTTCAACTAGATGATCTGTTTAAAAAAATTAAATCTGTGCAATCCAGTTTTTTGAGAGGGCTTTTAAAAGCTTTTCATAAAGAAGATTTTTCACAAACATTAATGGATGCTTTTAGCTGGAGAAGGAGAGATGGGAACATGAGCCCACTGCAGAAGCAATGCTTCTGAAAATAAACAAATGGGAAGTTGCCAGGTAAAGAACAACATACAATTTTACAGCAATTATAGAGGTACATAGGGTATTCATATGCCATTAAAAAATCCTTTTTTTTTTTTTTTCAATGTATGGTAATGTTTCACATCAAGAGATGAGAACTGGCAGATAACTCTGCCCGATTCTGCAACTTGTTTTTCTCACACATCAAAACCTAACAAGTAAACTTCAGCCTAATTTAACTTGTGTTGACATCTCTGATGAATTTTTTTAAAACTGAAAGTGCCAGCCAAGCTTGGTTTCCTCATTGTCTGCCTAAAATACAGAGACACAGGGTGAAGGTGCCAGAACTGAATATTCAAATGCTCTTTAGTCAGACTCTACACCTGAAAAAAGAAACCAAAAAACCAAACCAAAACCCAAAAAAACTCCCCCCGAAATCCACGAAATCTCAAAACAAAACCAAAGCCAACAACAACAACAAAACTGAGGACAAGCCTCCACAGAAGTTCTGTCCACACCAGAATGGTAAGGTTACATGGTGGAAGTTCTTACACTTGAGACACTGGATCAACCAGGGACCTTGGGAGATCCTCAGCCCACCCTTTTCACTTCATCTGAAGTAGCAGCTTACAACTATTATATTATCCTTCAAGCAGAATAGCAACGAGAACAAGATGACATCAGCTTTGTTAGCAGCCTTCACCGATATTTGCTTCTCAGGCCTCATTTCCAGAGTTGAATGTGCCATAGCTTGATGATTCATCCCCTGTGATCTGCACAGTATCTGCAAGCTGCCCACAAAACTGCTGCCAAACATATAAAAGGAACATCTCAAAATAATACATAAGCAAGGAGGGGAAAAAAAAGTGAGGAAAACAGGAAACTAATAAAAATGCTATCAGTGGAGAGCTCAGTTGACCACCTCTGTGAACCATGAACATGCATAAATGTATGGGATGCGACAAGATGGATCCCAGAGTCCTGAGGGAACTGGCTGATGTAGTTGCCAACCCCCTCTCCATGATGAGAATCATGGAAGTCAGGCAAGGTCCCTGGTGACTGGAAGAAGGGAAATACTGCGCCCGCTTTTCAAAAGGGTAGAATTGAAGACCCTAGGAACTACTGACCTGTCAGCCTCACCCTTGTGCCTGGGCAGATCATGGAACAGAGCCTTCTAAGAGCCACACTATGGCACTTAGAGAAGGGGGAAGTGATTTGAGACTGCCAACATGGCTTCACTGTGGTCAAGTCCTGCCTGGCCAAACCAGTGGCCTCGTGTGATGCAATGACTGTGCTACAGGTGTCATTTGTCTGGACTGGTGTAAAGCCTCTGACACAGTCCCCCGCAACATCCTTCTTTCTAAACTGGAGAGATACGGATTTGATGGGTAGACTGTTTCAGTGGCTGGATGGTCAATTGCATCTTGAGGGTAGTGGTCAGTGGCTCAGTGTCTGGATGGAACACCAGTGATAATTGGTGTGTTCCTCAGGGGTCCCGACTGGGACCAGTACTCTTTAATACCTTCATCAATGACATGGACAGTGGGATTGAGTGCGCCGCCAGCAAGTTTGCAGATGGTATCAAGCCGTGTGGTGCAGCTGACACACGAGAGGGACAGGATGCCATCTAGAGGCACCTTGACAGGCTTGAGAGTTGGGACCATGAGAACCTCATGTTCAACTCAGGTTCAACGGTGCCAACTGCAGGGTCCTGCACCTGAGTGAAGGAAACTGCCAGTATCAGTACATGCTGGGGATGATGTGATTGAGAACACCGCAGAGGAGAAGGACCCAGGGTTGCTGGTGGTTGAAAAGGTGGACATGAGCCAGCAGTGTGCGCTCACAGCCCAGAAACCAATCATATCCTGGGCTGCCTCCAAAGGAGCGTGACCAGCAGGTCGAAGGAGGTGATCCTGCCCCTCTACTCTGCTCTCGTGAGACCCTTCCTGCAGTACTGTGTCCAGCTCTGGAGTCCTCACACAGGAAAGACATGGACCTGCTGGAGTGGGTCCAGAGAAGGCTGCAAAAAGTGCTCAGGGAGCTGGAGCACCTCTGCTTTGGAGACCAGCTGAGAGAGCTGGGGTTGTTCAGCCTGGAGAAGAGGCTCCAGGAGGACCTTATTGTAGCCTTTCAGTTTTTAAAAGAGGCCTATAGGGAAGACAGGGAGAGACTTTTTAGCAGGACCTGTTGTGACAGGACAAGGGGTAATGGTTTTAAACTGAAAAAGTGGAGATGCAGGCTGCATGTGAGTAAGAAATGTTTCTACAGTGAGGGTCATAAAACACTGCCCAGAGAGGCGGTGGATGCTCCATCCCTGGAGACTGTCAGGGCCAGGCTGGATGCGGTTCTAGGCTACCTGCTGTAGTCGATGATGTCCTTGCTCATTGCAGGTGGTTGGCTGGTGACCTTTGAAGGTCTAACCCAAACTGTTCTATGAACACTTGTAAATAAAAGTTATTGTAACAGCACAGCATAGTCTCATTTGCTTTTGTTTGGTTTTAGTCCAACTCACTCAAAAAATCTGCTTCTTTTAAGCAAATCCTGATTCCCTGTGCTCTCTTCCATTGCACTGGTCCTGGCCAAACTTCAAGCTTACAGATTTCAAGTGCTCTAACTTCTCACAGCAGTCAAGAACAGCCACCTTTTCATGCCTAAAATGATAAGGTTTGCACATGAATGGTGAACAGGTCATTTGTGCATGAATGGTAAACCTCAGCATATTCAGAATAGGTCAGAAACATTAACTTGCTACATACATCCTGGGCATGATGCTCCAGGCTTCTTGCAACAAAAAAAGCTCTGCCTGGGCACTTTAAGTCAAAGAATAAAACCTCAACCCTCCTAATTTTATTTCTTCTTGGCCTCAGGCACATACAAAGCACAGAGACCACATTAAAGAATATTTGGATATCTTGTACCTCTGCTCAGTCAATCATATTTTAAATTTGAAAACATAATGGATTCGTTTATTGTTTTTTAACTGAAACATACCCAAAAACACACCACCTCCCCCCAAGACCCCCAAATAAACGAAAACAACAAACAGCCCCCCAAACAAAACACCCCAAATCAACAAAAAGCCCAGTCACAGGTAGACACCAAGCATGGAAAGTTCCATTCCAGACTGGTTAAAGTTTAGAAGTTTGGAAAAAAAAAAAAAATCAGAGTATCAAAACGTTAGGAGAAAAGGTTTTCATCCTCTTAGAACACATAAATCAGTTTCAGTTAGTGAGGTTAGCTTCCCAAGAAGTCCCATAATGACAGGATTTTCAAAAACCTCATCCCATGTCCTTCATAATCACTACTTTTTCTGAGTACAACTGTTAGCCATTTAGACTGTAAGCTGCTCGGATCTGCCAAATAGCCTGTGTTTTGATCAAGCACAGGACCAGACTCTAGCCTACTCTCTCTCAGACAAACTCAGATAACTGTGTTTGCTACCTCTACACTCAAGCTCTCTGAAGTTTCATGTGCTCTCAAATTTACTTACTCAGATCTGGGATAAGACTCCATTGAGAAGTACTACATTCTGGCATCGTAAGATTACACTCAGTTTGCGTGGCAAAAGTGAAGCAATTTTGATTAGACTGAAGTCCAATCTTGATACTGCAAGCTGCACACTTTCTGTCTATAAAAACCTTCATATAAATAGCAGAGAGGTTTCTTCAGGTATCTACCCTCTTTAGCCACTTCATTTGCATGTTAAAACTCCCTAACCTGGGACTTAAACTCTTCAGTCCCAGCATTGCTTCACAGACTGCTATAGTAACCTGGCAAACATTTTACCTTTTCTTGCCCCAAATGCACAATGAATCACTTTGTCCCTTTCTTCCCTTTCCTCACAGTTACCCTGTAAAGCAGCCCTGGTCAGCTTTCTGTGACCTCTATCTACACTCTGTAGCTGCTAATTTGACAGCTAAACTGTTCTTTCTTCATTTTCATCTCTGAAGCATAGTTCAATCCACAGCTACAAAATCCGACTGTTAATCTAAAGACAAGCAACACTGTGGCTAAGGTCGGAAGTGAAGGAAGAGGAGAATTAAAATTAAGCAACCTATACTTCCATCTGATTAAGGCTACTGCATAATAATGACCCTGCTACTATTTCCATTAAAGAAAAACAACTGCACCCCTTCTCAGGGCACTTGAGTGCCTACAAACACTCAAGAGTGGGGATCAGCAGAATCTAGTAAAAGGTAAGTATACAAAACCCTTCGTTTCATTTGTCTCAGTTTTCCAAATTGCTCATTTTCTTCTCACCATGCAGCAAAATTCCCAAGAAGAAGTTCCGTAAGAACAGGGACAAAACTACTGGTCTTCCAGCACTTGTAAAATACACTAATGGTTCCATGCAGGTTAATGGAGATAGTGTGACAGCCAGTCCAGGTGGAATTACTAATACGGTAACAAGTTTCTCCACCTACAAAACAGAATCATGTAAATAACATCTTACCACTAAAACACCTATTTATGTAAGCACAGACTTAATCACTTAGACATAAGGCATTTAATGGTATTATTAGGATACATTAAGGCTTATTAAGGTCTTGTTAATACAACATTCTAATGACAGTACGAACTCAAGCAGTGCAGCAAAACAAAGCTGCAGCATCAGTGTTTTCAGTTTCAAAATCTAAACACACAGAAGAAGGCAGAATTCTGCCTATGAGCAAGAAGAAGCCCCATTACTCAAACCTATTTTTCATGCCTCACTAGCTTCCAACACAGTACTTCTCTCTCTTTAAAAACAGCACTTTTTATCTGTGCCACCTGACAGCATGAACACCAGATACAGTGCACCAAATGCATGACTTGAGCATACTGGTGCAAAGTGAGGCCGAAGCAATGTTACTTCTGCCAAAAAGGCTATGGTCTTATCACTTCATGGGTGATAATCTTGGTTCTCCTCACTTGCATTCCTAGCTTTCAATTAGCCTCCCCTTTAAGCAGTGGCAGGATATACAATTCACAAGCGACAAAGCTCTTTAATAAGTTTGAAAAGTAACAGATCCTTTCTAACAACTCTGAAGCAAGCAAATTCTGAACTGAATTCAGAACACAAGGCTACCCATAACACAAAGCCAGCATTAAGTGCTATTTACATGCCTCTCCCACAGATAGTCATGCCAAACATTTGTATTCAGTAGTAACAGCTCTCTCGATTCTGCTATCCTGCACATGAGCAAAATCACTACTGTTCATGGCAGAGGTTGTGTTTTAGAAATATCAGTTTACCACCAATTTAAACTTGTGACTGAGGCACTGTGCGAGCGCTTTAACCAGGTGTACAAAATAGTCTTTTGTGTATTTCACCTCAATATTTGTGCTCCAGTGAGCCAGCTACATCAAATTGTGAGAACTGCAAAAAACAATTTAGCCATGTACTCATTTAGCAACTATTTCTAACTGCAGCTGAAAAAACTCATGGCTGTGTTGATTTACAGTCATATTTCACATATTCTGATAGCTTCTCATCTTAACCCTGCGGCTCTTCTGAGATTGAGTATTCCCAGTTTTTGCGGCGGCTTCCCATAGGTCAGAGGTTATAATTTAAGACATGTACTAATGGGTCACAAATTATATTCACACTCCAAGAGACATAATCCCATTGGAAATAGTTGTTCAAATGAACTTCACAGCATAGCTGCGTTGATATGCTTGCATAACCCTGCCCTTTGCCAAAGTGAAATGCAATGTTTTACACGGAGATACAACCAGTATTACTATTAAATGCACACTTTAGGTGGATCACTCATTTCTCTCACTTCAAAGAATGCCTGAAGACTCCTGAAGAGACTCAGCACAGATCAGGTCTCAACAACATAATGTGTAGCCAGAGATAAAAATAACTTTCTTTTCTCCACCTTTAAGCAGGCACACTTGCAGTTTGACTACCGAAAGCTACATGGTGTTTATGAGATCTCTGCCAAGGTATGAACCGTTTGTTTCTTTTTATTGTTCTTTTTGTTTTGTAAACTCTTTATCACCTCTGTTACACTGGTTTTAGAAGCTAAGTGCAAGTGCTAGACAAAGAGCTACTGTCTGAAAAGGAACCAACCATTTGTCTTTGAAGTCTCCTTGTGCAAGAAGGCACAGGAGGCAAGGATCCTGCGCCTGAGGAATAACCTACACCATGCACCAGTCCAGGCTAGGGTCTGACCTGCTGGAAGGTAGCTCTGTGGAGGAGGACCCAAAGACTCCTGGTCAACAGCAAGCTATGTCCATGAGCCAGCAGCTATGTGCCCTCATGGCCAAGGCAGCTAGCGGTATCCTGGGCTGCTTTAGGAGGAGCACTGCCAGCAGGTTGAAGGAGGTGATCCTTCCTCTCTGCTCTGTCCCAGTGAGGCCTCACCCACAGTACTGTGCCCCGTTCTGGGCTCCCAGTATATGAGAGACATGGAGCTCCTGGGGCAAGTCCAGTGAGGAGCTACCAGAATCATTAAGGGTCTCTCATATGAGGAAAGGCTGAGAGAGCTGTGCTTGCTGAGCCTAGAAAAGGATCAGGGGAATCTGATCAATGTGTGTAAGTAACTGACGGGAAGGTGTCAGGAGGATAGGGCCAGACCCTTCCCAGTAGTGCCAGGTGACAGGACAAAAGGCAGTCCATGTACACTAAACCACAGAAGTTCCATCTGAACGTTAGGAGTAACTTCTCTACTGTGAGGGTGACTGAGCACTGGAATAGGTTGCCCAGAGAGGTTGTGGTGTCTCCTCTCAAGACAGTCAAGAGTTGTCTGGACACAAGCCTGAGTAATATGCTCTGGGTGATCCTACCTGATCAGAGAGGTTGGACTAGGTGGTCCCTCTAAACCTCAAGCACTCTGTGAGTCTGTGAATATAAATGTTCATCTGCTCCTAACATCTCTTATGAAGCTAACTCATGTTTGTACATGGAGTCCCACCATTAGCTGACTCTCCCTTTGATCCTGCTACACCATTTCATTCCTCTCAACTTGCACCATACTGTGTAATCCTTTCAGGCATGCCCTTTCACAAATACTACTGCCTCTTCCAGGTATAGACTCTCTGCTTCAGCCTCACCTCCCTGTAGAGATCTCTGTCCCAAGTACTCAGCACTCACTGTTTTGTTTCATATCCCACCCAGAAGACTAACCATTTCATTATAGATAATTAAAAATATGTACCTGAATTTACAATATTTTGACCAATTCTACAGATACAGCCACACAGGCACTTGGGAGACACTGCCCCATTTTCTCATCCTTAGTTGCTGCATATTTAGAGTCAAATACTTCCTATTACAAGGACAGCAATGAATTCTTCCCCTGTGATGGCAAACAGAGCTGCTTGTTGGAATATCTTAGTATCTGGTTACTCCTAGTCTATTACATCTTAAAAGCTGTATCTCAGGCAATAAGAATTTCAAGGATGTTGCTCCTTGCCCTCTGCAGCATGCAGTACTCACATTAATGTGTAGAGCCATATCAAAATAGAAGGGTACCTATTTTGAAAGCAAAAAACTTTGTATTCTGGGTCTCTAGGCACAGCTGCTTTGGTACACACAAGACAAATCCTTTACTTTAGTATTATTTTTAGCACTAGTCTCTCAGAAAGCAAAGCATATACCAGATACTGTCTGTAAAATTTCCCTGGGGAAAATACCAAAGCAAAGAGATGAGGTGGCAGTGAGTATCTTCAGAGTCTACTACTATTTTTCCACACTGCTATTATTATTGATGAATATGCATTTGTCTTTATTAATTTCATTGCAGTCTGGACAGGAAATGCTAGAGATGCCTGTATCTTCATAAAATGTGCTTTGGTTAAAACTTAAGTGAAATTACACAATTAATATTTGTTTTTCCTTGCCTAGCCAGTAAGTACTTCTCTCTATCAGGATGGAGGAAAGGCACTGAGGGCTACCAAGAACCAAGAAGGTCAACGTCCTTTTTTAACTCAACAGGTCAAATGTCGTAGTATAAATACAGCACTGGCACCTGGCAATTACAAGTCAGAAGTACCAGCTACAGCTGCTGCAAACTCCATGGCCATAATCTCCAACCCATCAGCGATACTGATCAATCATATATTTTGTGGCAATTTACTAACTGTATTATTCCTATACATTACTTCATCACAGGTGGAGTAAGTCTACTTTTCTGGATGGCTTAGTAAAGTAAAAAAAAATTACACTTTGTGGCTTCATAACCACATAGATGTAGCTTCAAAATTACATATTTCAACAGATGGTATGTTGAATACTTTGCTCACATGCTAAACCAGGCAAAGAAGAACTGAAAATGCTACTGACAAAACTGTTCTCTCTTCAACCCCACCTTATTGTTTCCATAGAATAACATAGTATTTTGAAGTGCAGAAACTCTAGGTTAGTTTTGAGCACAAACAAAGCTGGGTTTGAATGAAAGCAATAAGAAAATGTAAACATTAACATGCCTGCCTCTAAATATCTGTAAAACAAACTGAAAGACACAGTGTAAACACAGGTGACAGATCTGCTTGCTTTTGAAGACTTGGCTTTGTGTCTCCCAGTTTTACTCATTCGTGTGTGTGTTCTTGAAGGAAAGCTCAATGAGCTATCTTAAAGTGTATCATCAATCCCATTGCTTGGATTTTAGCTAGATTTCTAAAATGATTCTGGACAAAGGCTAAGGAACCATACCATTAAAATGCAGATCTGTAGAGGATATAAGAATAGGCAGCTATAGAATTAATATGACTTCAGAGTAGCTTTTTTAAATTAATGAGGCAATTAAAAGTGCATCATGAATAGCTTTTCACTGAAGGAGATATTTAGAAGTGTCGTGGTTTAAACCCAGCCACGCAGCTCGTTCACTCATTCAATCCCCCTTTCTTGCCCTCCCCTGCTTCCAGAGGGATGGGGAGGAGAATCAAAAGAATGCAACTTCCACAGGTTGAGATAAGAACAGTTTAGAAACTAAGGTATAACACACATCACTGCTGCTACCACCAATAATAATAATGATAAAGGAAATAACAATAAAGGAAATAATGGTACAGCATCTCACCAACCACCGACAGCTAACTCACGACACCCCAACCCAACCAAGTGCTGACCAACCACCTCCTCCAACCACCCCAAGAGCACACGCCCTTCTGGGTAACTCCCAGTTACATCCTGGGCATGGAATACCTCTTTGGTCAGTTTGGGTCAGGTGTCCTGTCCCTGCTTCCTCCCGGCTTCCCCTCCTCCCTGGCAGAGCATGAGAGACTCACAAAGTCCTTGGTCAGAACAAAACGTTCAAGCAGTAACTAAAAACATTCCTGTTACCAGTTTTGTTCCCAATTTGAGTCAAAACACAGTGCTGCACCAGCTACTAAGAAGGCGAAAAATTGACTGCTATTACTGAACACAGGACAAGAAGTTTTACAAGAAAGTAACGCCTCCAGTACCAAAACATAGGAAGAAATACTTTATTTTTGCAGCTACTGTTCCCAAAGCCCTGAGTAAACTGCTCCCCAAATCATTAAGAGATCTGCAGCAAACAAGCTGAAAAACACTCTGTGTTCACAATTCCTAGTAGTACTTGGTAGAAAACAAGGCACAGCATATCTAGGCAACTTGTTCAGATTGCACCTTCTCAATACCATACAAGTGCCACATATTTTTTTTCCCTTTTGGCAGCAACTACAAAGAAAGAAATCATCCTCCCTGGCAAGTATCCCGCTATTGAACAGTTTTTGCTAGCATGTAAGTTTAGACACCTGTTGCTCATCAGAAGTTGCATAAACGTCATCTCACTGCTGAAAAATGGGAACAGAATTACTAGCATGGCTTCAACCACAGCAGCTATAAACCTTTCAGTCATTCAGCACACAAAGTTACAAATCACCAAAGCTACTAGCATTTTTACAAAGATCGAGCTCAACAGTCTTTAATTCAAATATATTTCAGAATCAAAATTGGAGGGAGCGCACTGAAACACCCACAGACATTCATGCTTTACTCTCCACACTTCTAGAGAAGGAATGGTTATTTCTGATAGCAGTTTGATCAGCACAGAAGACTCCCACAAACAAAAAACCTTTTGCTTAGATATTAGCTATATAGCATAGTACATTCAAGAAGTCCTTGTATCAATTTGGCATTATTCAAGTACCTGGCAGTTGGTCCTTTTACTTATAACACCTTTTTGCCTGCTGAGCATTAAACCAAAAGTCATCTCTTCCAGTCCATAAACATACTGAGAATCCTAATTAACAGAAATCTACTGGTTGATTCAGGTATTAATGTTAACTTCTCTAAAATTAAAGCATTACAAAAGACTTAATTTTCTATTTAGTGATAGAACACCTTCTATTGGTAAGATTTGGGTTGTACTACTGACTGCTTAGATATTATAAACCTACGAAATTTTAAAAGAATAAAATCTGAATTATTGAAACACTATCTAGAAAAAACATCACAAATGTCTAAGGATAGAAAGAGAAAGTAAAAGGCTTTAATACATTTCACTATTTTGTGCAGATAATTATTTAACAGACTACAGACAACAATGAAGAAACAAATACAAACATTTCATCATTTCTCATTTTCTTTTCTCAAGACACTTGGACTTGTATTTTGAGCATAAGTAGCAGTTAAGTAGTTAATCCACTGATACATAACCTAAGCAGAAAATAATTATTTAGTTATACCACTAAATGGTTAATATCATTAGTGGTACAACATCTCTGTGCTGTACCACTAATACTTTCGTGGTTACTGTAGAGATAAATTTGTAATCCAGGTAACTGGAGTACAACAGTAAAACCACAAAATATCCCCAAGCTGTGTTTAAGAAATATTGCAGATAATAGCTTTAGATTAAACTTGAATTTGTTTTCGTTGCTACCATTGCAATGATGGGCAAAATTGTCTCCAAAATTCAATGTATTAGAAGGAAGATTCTTACATTTTATGATGACTGAACAAAATACATGACAAGTAGGTACCAAGAGGTAAGATTCAAAACTCTGTAACTAGGGCTTATTTCCAATGAAAGTCATTAATAAGTGCAGATTTTTTTGGGTTGGAATAGATTGACTGCTTGCTTGATACCTCTAGTAATGAACTTGTCTTCCTCATAAAGTGACTAAACCCAAGAAAGTCTTTACTGAACAGAAATAGCTTGAGCATTACAACCTACTCAAGAGCAACAGAATGCAAATATCTTCCTATTCTTACAGCTGTACTGTAAAAGCTGGCTGAACAAAAATGAAGCTTGC
Source organism: Agapornis roseicollis (assembly GCA_002631895.1). Taxonomy (NCBI): domain Eukaryota; kingdom Metazoa; phylum Chordata; class Aves; order Psittaciformes; family Psittacidae; genus Agapornis; species Agapornis roseicollis. Next base: position 25,281 of record NDXB01014103.1, read on the forward strand.
ATTTTGTTTGCTGGCAGAAAAAAAGAATATTCAATTCACAAGAGTGCATATAACAAAACCAAACATGCAATTACTTGTTTTCAAAACTTTTACTGCAACTTAACATTGAGGTGAATAATAATTCTGCAAAACAAAAGATGTAAACAGGATAGTAATTTTACCTGTATGCATATAGCTTCTCAGATCATTTGAGAGGGGCAAAGAAGAGTGCGGTGTTTCTCAATGATCACAACACTTTTCATTAAAATGAGTTTTTGTTTGGAAAAAAGCCAACATTACTTTAATCCAGCATTAAGCAAAGTACTGTGTTTCTTGCACTGCCTTAACAGATCTTGAAAGCAAAATAACTACCCATTATTTTGGCATTCACGTCTACATTTGCTCAATCTTTTAGATTTCACACAGCTGCTATCCAGTGTTGCCACAAAATACAGATTGTAGAATCTAGTAGCACAAGCTACTTCATAGAATCATAGAATAGTTAGGGTTGGAAGGGACCTTAAGATCATCTAGTTCCAACTCCCCTGCCATAAATAGGGACACCTCACACTAAACCATGTCACCCAACGCTTCATCCAACCTGGCCTTGAACACTGCCAGGGATGGAGCACTCATAACCTCCCTTCCCATACCAATACTAAGTAGAAAGGAACATGAAGCAGGGCATTACACTACATTGCTGGAACTAGTACACAGTAAGAATGAACACATAGAAAAAGTCAACCTACAGTTTAGAGAAGGAACTAATTGTTTGCAGGTGATGATTTTTGGTTGTATATTATTTTTCATTTTCTGCATCTGCTAATTTAAAGCAGATACACTTGCTTTCTTTGTTCTGCTGCCTATATTATCTTCTTTGCCCCTCCCCATATACCATACACCAAGCATTATGAATGTAAGCCCAAAATCCCAGACAATCGAGTGAGCAAATTTAGTGTAATGCACTGGTGTGAGATGTGAAACAAGAAAGTGTCTCTCAATCTTCATCAAAGTTCTGTTGTAGGAGAAAGTTGGCAGCCAAGTTTTCATTCTTCTCACAAGCAAAATATGCCTGTATCACAAGTCCTTCAGGAAATCCTAATGCCTTTAACTGAAGAAAAGAAATACATTTAGAAAATACATTTTGTATATTAAGCTTTTTTAGCAATTTCAGCACTTACTACCTTCTTGAAACAAAAACTGCTGCCTAGCTCAATACATACAGGCTTTTGTGAGTAAAGAATAAGAAAGTGTTGCCTCTTTGAACAGAATTCTCACTTAAAAAAGTGATTTGAATGAGTCTAATGAAGCAACATAAAATGTACCACTTCACTGACACAGTAAGTTAGTAGAACAGACTTAGGTCACAGTAATGTTAGGAAGTAACAGCACACTGCATTGCTGCAGAATAAAAACTTCAAATGCTGCCCATTTAAAATTATTAATTCTATGACACTCAAGATTTTTAATATGAATTGCCTGAAACAAAAGTTCCCATTCTGTGGTTACCAGTATGTAGCCCAACACATTACATTAAGCCACACTTTCAATTGTTCCAACAGGACTTTCAGTTTCTATAAAACTGAACGCACACTGAAGCTGTAAGAAGTAAGGTGAGAGCAATCTGTTTTTCATAAGTCAAGGAACTACTTTTTTTTTCTGTAAGAAATAATGTCCTATTAGATTTAACTTCCTACTTACAAACAGCATGAACGTGTCAGCTGCAATACTAAGACACCTAAATTTTGAGGTGTGTCTTTCACAGAAAGCTGAAATAGCATACAACCTTTGAAGAGGCTGTAGAAGCAATACTCTACTGCATAAAACAGTTCTAATGGAAATGCAGCAGACTAGAGAGGATGATCTGTGAAGAAATACATGGACAGTTTTACTAGACTAGTTTTATTATTTGTCAGTTTCCTAGAGATCTAGAGAATTGACACATATACTAAAATAGTTCTTTTCTTCACATAACCTTTCACTTTGGCACTTGAAAAAACCACTGTCTTTAATATACAAAAACAGTACCAAAACACGACACTGCAATTTGTCCTAAGAAAAATCTCAGAGGCATTACTGTCTATGCAAATATGTATTTGGTCAGTGTTACACACAGTATTTATGTATGTAACATACCACCCCCAAATGTGTTTTTATAGACACATTTATCCACATTTTTAGAAAGCTATAATTAACTAATTCTCATGGATAGACAAATAACTGGGTTAAGTAGTGATTTCAACTAATCTACTTAACCATGAAAGCTCTTACTATCCACGCACTTTGCAAACAGTGTTCATGCAGACACACCCTTGTCCCTGGAAACCTTTCACAGCACATTCTACAATGCTACTATCTGAAGCTTTTCCAAGGGAAATTTCTGCCTGAGTTCCCATTCCTGAGGGAAACAGGTTCAAACACCACTTATTACAGGCTGTGATCACTTAAAGGTTCCACAACTTCTCATAAACAGAGATTCAAGAGATTTCAGACTCAACTGCTATAAAGCAAGAAGAAATATGATTTGAAATGACTACAGAAGCTATGAAATATCAAATATAAAAAATCATACAGATCTACTGAGTATAAGCAAAGTTTAAGTTAAGGCATGTCTTAAGCACATACCTTACAGCAACAGCCAAGCAACATTTCAAACAAAAAAGGCTCACCCTTTCTATAGCTTCTTTTTCCTGAGGTGTTACTTGAATGTAGTTCATATGACCATTTCCAGCTTCTGCTAGTCCTCCAGTGCTGGCACCATCATCACTGCCAGCTAAACCTTGGCGTGACTCCAAAACTGGCTCATTCAGCATATGAATAAAGTGTTCCTGGTGTTGGCTTATTTGCTGCGATGCATGGGAGAATAAAACATGTTTAAGCTTGCCAACAGGCAAGTAAGAATATTTATTTTCAGTGAATTAAGTAGTCAAAAGAATATAGAAAAAGTTCATAGAGAAGTGATTAAACACAAGAAATGCAACTTTATGCTTCAGTTCAGTTGCAGTGACCCTTCCCTCTGCCTGATGCTCTCTGCATCTCTTCTAGAGACTGAGATCCATTTCTAATGTCATAGAAAACACATTCTATACAGCAACAACTGCTGAAAAGCCAACAGAAGAACATTATAGCTGTTATTAACACACTATTACTAACAAACATAACCTTTTATTGTAAAGCTAAATCAAAATTAGCAGGATCATTTTGTTGTTTCAAGATTCACCTGCAGTAGTTGAGGGTTCTCCCTTCCAATCTGCTGTAGCAATGCTGGTAACAGAGAAGGATTTTGCTGAATAATTTGTCTCATCTGCTGGAACTGAGGCTGATTTCGTAAAAACTCCAGTGGATGTCCTGAAAAATGAATGAAACAGCTTGTAGTTTAAAGTTACAGATTTTTAATAACATACCTAAACCATAACTGTTGATAGAATCAAGACATGAAAATGGACAATACACCCCTCACTAGACAATATAAAAGCTTACTTCCTCACACTAACTTACTCTAGCTTTAAACAAGAATTCTTTATACTATGGTAAAACAATGCATTTTTTTTTCACCCAGTCTTCTACCCTTTATCTACAGCACTTTTTATGTCTCATCTCTGACTAACCTCATTCAGAGGTACCTACCCAGCTTGCTGTTTTATCTCTGTACCTACAATAGCGCTCTTCCTCCTGCAATAGATCAGTTCTGTCCTTCACAAGTAAGTCTTGCCTTCCCATATATGCTATACTTAGGTACTGCCTTGAACACAGCAGGGTCTAAAGTGGTCCAAAATACTGCATTTCCCCCATTCTCTCCCTATGGATGCTATCATGTATGCTTGTCACTTCTACCTGTATGTTTAAAACTGCTTTGTATCTTCAACGCTGTATCTCTGCAACACCCTAAGACAGATCTTTCCTAGTCCTTGATTATGCTCCTTTTTCATATGTATTTCCTTAAGACAGTTCTGTTCAGGCACCAACCACTCTGCCCATGTGCTGCACTGCTGAGTGAAGAGTCCCAGGTCCTGGATAGGTCTCTTGGGTGCTACACCTCACAGAGTTACTGAAAGTTTATTCCTTGATATTCCAATTTCTAAGCAGTAAATGCATTAGTATAGTCAGCAGACAATGCAATTAGCAGCACATTTATGGTCTTATATTTAAATCCAGAATACTGAATCCAAAGAATTGTGCAAGTTCACAGCATTTTTAGAAGCTTCACGCTTTATTCCAGATATATCCACATACAACAAGCCATTAATTCCAAGCAAGTACCAGAACTGGAATTTCCATGTTACAGCTCTTATCCATTTCACTCTGACCAGTTCACAAGCACCAGGAACTTAAAACTCCCTGGAGAATGCTGAAGTGCACGTTTCTTACAACCTATCAAATATAACCTTTCTTACCTCCCAATGAACTAGTAGTTGTAGGTATAGTTGCTACAGCTGCTGCCACTGCTGAAGACTGAGAGGCACCACTGCTTGCTGCTGGAGGAGGGGGTTCAGCCGCAGCCTGATTATCTCTGGGTATGCCCTAAAGCCACAGTTCACAAAATTAATCTATAAAATGCTGAAAGATACTTGTTCTGCTGCATGATTTTTCTTTAATTTAAGAACAAAGAAAAACACATTAATGCTTTCACTGCAAATACAAAGCAAAATGCTGTGACAGGTATGCACTTACAACTGAAAGAATACTGTGAAAAGAGTAACTTATTTTTTGACAAAAAAAATGTAGTTTGTGTAGTGAGGTAGTAAAGTATGCACTGCATCAGTTAAAAATGCATTTTACACTATAAACAAATACATGCTTTGCGTCCTGTTAAGGTATTTGATATAAGTGAAAAAGTTAAACTAAATATACTGTTACTATGCTATAGTGTTATGCAAATAAAGTTACATTACAACAACAGAATTGTTGTACACAATGCTAACAGTGAGGTTACAAATGTCATACAATCTGGCAAGGAATTCAAAAGGGACATGAGAACATGGCTATTTGGACCTCTTTCCTCAACACAACAGTGTGATTTACGGTATCCTACAGTGTGTAAAGGCCTGTATGTTACCAAATAGTGGAAGTTTAAAAAAGCTGACTTGCATTTGTTTATTTTCCATTTGCAAACAAACTTTATACAGGAACTAACTGCTGAAGAGAATGAAATTGACTAAGCTGGAAAAGAACAATTACAGTAAGCTAGAATGTGGGTTATACAACAGAGACAGACCTTACCCTATTGCCTTTCTCCTGCATGGGAATCCTTCAAATTTCATACCCTAACCATGCTTGCCCCTCTGTCAGTGAAGTCCTGCACCAAATTTGTCCTTTCCATCCTCCTCTCTGAAGCCTAGAGATTTGAGTAGTCTGTCATGGAACAGACACCAAGAAAGACTGACTACAAATCCTGCTGATACAGGCAAAGAAAGTTGACTGACAGGAACAAGAAAGAGGCAGCTTACAAAGCAGTAAACCTCCTGATACACACAGAATCACAGCAGCAGGAGCTACGTTAAACCCAGCTCCAACACGGCAAGACAATACAAGATCCTCTACCTCACAATACTCTGTTTCTGTGGCATCAAAAAAATCAGTTTTTCTACGGCCTTCCAGCATGTTAAAACCAGCTAAGTCTGAGAAGGCAGCAGAATTGGTATAACTATATATTTCACCTACCTTGAAGGCGTCATCCTTCAGTTTGGGAATCATAAAACTAAGGAACAGGGTGGGGAGGAATATATCATAGAATTTCAGTGTAACCAGACAATGAATAAGTTTGGCAAGCCTACCACAGAAATCATTGGTACATAATGTAATTAAAAATCCTGCTATAGCATATTCTTCACATGCTACATTCATCACCATAGCTGAACCAAAAAGACAAATACACAGCTAATATAAAGGCTGCATCTAGAAAGCAAGAAATGGATAGTGCCCCAGGTAAAACTTCGATTCACCTGTGAGATAAAAAGCACATCAAAGTATAAAATCAGCTAATCATCAAGTCTACATTTAAGCCTCTCAGAGGGATAAATGCAAGTGTTCTCTGTCAGACACTTCATTACCATTATATGGCTTGGTCAGATTGCTCTGCAGAGCAGGAAGAAAATTCCATTCATAACATAATTGAGGTAACTCACTCTTATCACTACCTTAGAGAGTACTGCTTAAACACATTTTCTCATAAAATCAGTAATTTCAGGGAATCTAAGTATAATGTAGGAATGTGGATTAATCTTAGGAAAGTATTGGCTGATTTCACCTATTCATAGGCATATGTTGAGACTGTGATCTGTGCCCAGATCAAACAGCATATGCTTGTTTAAACCTTTAGCTTGCTCTTGAATGAAAGCACTATGGAAACTAGTCCAACCAAATTTACTTTGAAATTATTTGTCATCTTGAACAGCACTTAACTCTTAAATATAAGCCTGCAGTTTCACTCTCCAAATAAATAACACCATGTGCAACTGTAATCTTGAAAGACTAGTGAAGTGTATGCAACTTGTTCATACAGCTATCCAACAGAACAAAGAATGATAACAATTCACATACAGTTAATTGTGAATGTTAATATTGCTTGGAGAGCAAAAGGGCCATTTTTTGCACCTTACGGTGGATTAAACAATTGCTTACAGTTCAACTGAGCACCAGAGCAATTTTTAGTTGACAGTGCTCTCTGCGGAGGAATAATCACATCAGGCCCAACATAAAGAATGTAACCATTAGAACAGTTATAGTTGGAAGGGACCTACACTGATCATCTAGTCCAACTGCTTGACTACTTTAGGCCTGACCAAAAGTTAAAACACGTTATTAAGAGCACTGTCCAAATGCCTCAAAGACTGACAGGCATGTGGCATCAACCACCTCTCTAGGAAGCCCCGTTCAGTGTTTGACCACCCTCACAGTAGAAGAAATGTTTCCTATAAATTTCCAGACTAAGAGGCTACAACCAACAACCTCGTTGTTGGAGGAAAGATGGGATTTCTTCTTAATTCAGGGCTAGGAAAAACTTGGGTCAAAAGGAAACCTGAATTCAAATGATTCCAAAGATCAATCTGGGGCACAGAAAAAGCAATGGTGCCTTTTGAAATTGAGACCTCCCTCCATTACCACAGCTCAAGGACATAGATTACACCTAGATCATAAGCCATGAAGCCATGAAAACTGAAGAGCTTGTAATGTGAATCATGGACAAGTGGAATCTTTCAGGTCTCATTTAAGCAACAGCTACATATTAAGTAAAGATAATCTACTGACACTTTCTTTCCAGCATTTTATAGGTACCTCTGGAGTACTGATCCTTTAAAACAGGACAGTGGTATACACTTAGAGCTCTCAACATCCTAATCCTACTCTGCATATTGTATAAAAGACAATGATGATAGTCTGAAGGTAGGCAGAGGGTCAAAGAACAGTGTCATCAACGGATGAGTATTAATTGAAGAAAAGTTTCTCTGATGCAGCAGGATGGTAAGGAACGTGTTTAGACCCCAGCAGATCAAGAGCACTTTGAAAGACTTTGCAACAGGATTTTTCTAGAAGGACAATAGAAGTCTGCCAGCTTATAGGGTCTCTTAAGAGCAAGTCTGTCTCTCCCTACTCCCTCTTCCATGAGGATGAGGAAGAATAAGGGAAAGATACTTTCAGTAAAGGATAACATGAAACAGAAAAGGACCAGCTTATGTAGCAGATGGACCCCTCTTGAATACAAAACCTAGCGAAGAAATAGAAATGAACTGTTCAGACCAGTCAGACTTAATCTATTTGGCAGACACACCATGTGTTGAACTCCATCATAGGGATGCTCTATTTCTATTCTGGACTTCCTGAACAGGAATAAAGTAGAGCAGGGAAATGCCAGACTGAGTGTACAAGTACTGCACACTGTACGTGACTGACAAAGAAAGCCCAACACCTACAGGAGGCACTGGATTTACGATATATGTACAGAGTGAATGAACAGTAAAATCAATGGTTTTCAGGCATGAAAAACAAACATCTGATATTCTAGACACTTGATATTCCAGACTAATAGCAGGTAGATGTTAGCCACTGCATTTGCCCTTAGGGCAAGACAATACATATCACCTTTTATTGACCTTATAGCAGATGAGAACGGAACTTTTCATATTCACATACACAAAACATTTGTTGCCTAAAATCTGCAGATTACAAAATCTTGGGATCATTAACATACGTAGCAAGCAGGCCAGTGACTTGCAGCTGTTAAATTAAGTTTTTCTTCAGCAGTTACAGAAGGAAAGATTTATAATGGGACCTAAAGATGACAGTTTTTCTTACCAATCTATCAGAAATTCAATCCACATATATTTGCTAAGAACTGGTTCAAGATATCTGGCTTCAAGAGTTTAATAAAGTTCAGATTTGGAGCAAAGAAAAAGCTCATTAGTGAAAAAATGGTGCACTAGAGAAAAAAAATGAAAGACTTAAAACTGAAGAAATACTGATTAAGCAAAAAGTTCCTGAACAGATTCTCTGGGACACAGACAATACACCTGTCAGATTATGGCATACAATGAGAAGTAATCAAAAAAATCCCCTAAACCAGCAAGATTTTAATTAAAGTAAAATTTTCTATTTCTTCTCATGCCAATGAAGTTTATTTCACTCTTCAAAATCTATATACCAAATGAGAAATAATTTCTTCTCCAAAACACTACTTAAATTAAAACACTAGTTAAATTAAAAACGTTTCAAAAAAACCTTTCAAACCTTTGTTTGGAAAGTCTATTATTAAGACCACTGTGCATTACTAATAAAAACAATGAACTGGAAGTTCAAAAAAAGGCCTTTGTGACATTATAGATACTAAAATAAAATCTGTGGTGACAGCTAATGCTGTCACCAAGATGTGATGAAATCACTCCTTGGGCCAGCCACTGGCAGTTAAAACTATCACTGTAATTGGACACTTCACATACAGATCCATGCAGATCAACAAGGAATAAAAGCAAAGTAGTGATGACTTCAGTATTTCCTGTAACACATTTTGACCCTCAATATCCAAATCTCAGACTTCCAGATGCTCTGTTGTTATTTCTCTATGAACACATATTACTCTCACTGATTGGCTAATACACAAAACAACCAAGTAAATCATAGTTAAAATTATTCTCTAGTGAGGACAAAATAAAGTGAAAGAACAAGGTGCAGATAAAAAAATGCTCACCATTAAAAGGTATTCCACTGCTCTGTCAGGATTGTTGAAGCTAGCCCGCAGCGCTGCAATTACTTGCTCTCGTTCATAGCCCATTGACATGATCTCAGTCACCATATTCTCATAGGACTGACCTGTCACTAGAAGTAACATGACCACCATATTAAGGGAATAAGGCAAAAAAGGCACAAAAAGGTTTCAATGGATAAATTTCATTTCTACCCAAATCCAAGTCACTCATTGAAGAGTAAAGAATAGCTTGTATTAAACCCACCATGGTTCTGTTGCTTTAACCCCAAATATATTCTGGTTTTCTTTTTCATTATGCATTCGATTAGAATCATAGAAGGTAACAAACACAATGCAAACTTCTATTGAGAAAAGCAGCACTTGTGATACTTCTGTACTTATAATTGAAATAATATTCCCTATGATTTTATCTAAGGTCAAGGGCATCCTCAATACTGAATTCTTGATGTAATCAAGAAAAGTCTCCTGCAGTGTGAATTTGAAATTAAACTTTCTAGGCAGAAATCTGCCTTTGAAACTGTTAGCTATTGAGGGTTTTCTAAATGCAGACTTTACACTATGCTATGGTTAGATAGATGACAAATAGTGACAACCAAGTTACAACTGTGTACAGCTCTCTGCTGCTTGCTGTTGATGACCAAAGTAATTTAATCAATTTAATAGGGACCAACTTAAGTCATGCAGGAGACTTAAAATTAGGGTTGATGAGAACAAGTTATCTCATTTAATTCATGCACACTTGACTAGGCTCCATCACATCAAATCCCCTACCTCTTACAGCATAAATGGACTAAAATTAGTCCATATCTGCAACTAGGAAGAAAAAAGCGTGCACACACTATGTATGATGCAACTGAAGGACAATTGACCCCTACACTAATGGAACTGTAGGGAAAATTACTATCTCTCTTCACAACCCATTTTTCCCCCTTTCTTAAAAGCAAGTACAGCAAATTCAACAAAATTGAAAAAAATAAGTACCCTATTATAAATTTTAATTAATATCTTAAATGTTATCTTCCCATGCAAAAACATAAGTGTGTGTGTACAGAAGCAATAAACCAAGCCAAAATACCATGTCCTCCCTTGGACAAAGGTATTCTTCATTTCAGTGGAACCCTAATACTGACTTTAACACTACCAAATTAGTGGCAGGAGAGTTAAATAATTGTCAGTCACTATCAGCCCAAAAAACTAAAAACAGTAGAGTAAACAAATGCTGTTAGAGCTACTCCGTTAAGACAAGTTAAGTCACAATTAGCAGAACCGAGTAAAACTTCAAGTTTTATTCCCTTTGGGAGAAGATGCCGAACTCAAGTCAACATTAACATAACCGCATTGCTTGATTTTTAAAAGGTGCTTCTAAGTAGTCAGTGGATTTATGACTGAAGGCAAAATACTCAATAAAAAAATAATAAAATAGCCCTAGCCCAAGGATATTTGTGCATTATCTATAAACAATAGCTCTATAACCCTTGACTAATTTGAGTATTACTGTTCAGTTCTCAAAATGACAGTGCTGACCTGAGTTTAAGGAATGGTAACTTCATGTCTGCATATTAAACTATCATTTTACATCTACCTTCATTTTTTCAAAGACATAAAAAAAACCAAATGCCCTAAACTTCACTCTAAAGATACATATTTCTGTACGTATTTTCAGAGAAGCAAAAAAAGCCAAGTCAATAACTGTCCCAACACAATGGTTTTACTAAACTCATGTCCGTTTACTAAATACTCATGTCCTTTCTTAGACAGCTCTCATTTAGCTTGTTTAGTTTGTTTTAGCTAACAAACCTATCAAGGCAAACAGCAGACAGAACACCTTTTGATCTAATTACTTAGCACTTAAACCTTTCTGTAGCACTCTTTCAGTATAAGCTAGGTAGAGACTAGAACAGTATGAAGTATTTGGTAGGAAAAAAATCCTGCCAAAAAGTCAGCTTCCTGTGGACAGACTGCTGATACATAAGCCATAATTAAAAGCCAAAGAAGAAAATGGAATTACTGTGAATTTAGGCACATGTACTTCATATACAGTCTACTTACACAAGTCATGCAAAATAAGACAAAGAATAATAATCAGGAATTGAACACCATCAGTATCATGATACAGAGTCATGCCTGTCTCTACATAGTGCTACTGGGAATGTGAGGACAGTGATTCTGCTTTTTGCTTTTGTCTTTTGAAAGAACATTTTAAAGCTGGATTAACTTTCAAATTCCAGTTCATCACACTCCCCACAGTAATTCTTGTCCCATGCCCTAAATAAAGCTTAGGCTGCTCCAGTGAAAGATACAGTTGCACAGGAACTGCAGGATGAGCAGATCTTCATGCAGCACACAAAGCCACATGAGTTTTCAGTCAGCATATCTAACTGAAAACAAAAGCGAATTTGTAGAAATCAATCCCTGCTTTTAAAGTGAAGTCAATTATCTTCAGACAGTGTAATTGAGAAGCCATAGTAAGAGCATGCCTAGGATCCTACTTAGGACAATGCTAAATAAATTTGCGCAAGGAAATTCCTTTTAAGACTGAGTCTAAAGAAAAAGAACCAGAGTTCATGCCTATTGTCTTTGAAATTTTTTTGGCATCTAAACCTTCCAGTATGCTTACCCAGGAAATTACACTTAATGCCTGGGTATTTTCAAACTGTTAGGGACATGTGGGTTTACGGTATCAGATACCAATCAGAGAACTTTCACATAAAACACTGAAAGATTTTATTTTTTTGTTTTCTTTTTTATTCCGAAGGTAACTGAATGAGGACCATCACCTTAAACAAACTTGTTAGCCATTATTGTTAACATGTGTATTTGTGATGACCAGATCTTGGCCACTAAGGTATACTGAATGCCTAATGAAGCCTGAAGCTTCTCTGACAGTAGCACTTTAAAAACGTAACGGAACTTGACTGGTTGTCTCCTACCGTATCTATAAGCTATTTCAGCTCATCTATTTCTGCAGCCTAAAAAACAGGATGTCGTAACATAACACCTAAACTGCAAATAGACAGACTAAAACTTGTGGCTACCACCAATGTGCGTAAAACATTACCTCTGTTCCTAAATCACTTTGGGCTGCTTAATCACAGCACCGACCTCCAATATATCAACACACCCCTAAATAAAAATGTAAGCAAAACTCTTTAATCAGTGTGTAACTCTTTGTATCAAGTGGCAGCTTAATGTTTACAGAAGTAAGGCAAAGTAAAAAAAACACCTCCCCCTTATTTCTGTGCCTTAAAATGCTACACAAAAAAAAAAATCCCCTCTGAAAAATTTAAGTAGGAGTTGTGGGTTTGACTAGTAACTTCCTATCAGCATAAATGTGGGGCAGGGCTTCCTACCTATTGTTTTTACACTGTTTATTCCAGTGATAAACAAAGACATTTAAACTGTCAAAAGAAAAGTGAACTTACTGTAAGTACACAAAAGCATTCATTCCTCAAACTAGATAGCACTTAATTTATCTAATATAACTGCGTCAAAAGTTATGTCAAAACTTATGTCAAAGGTGGAACATGAATAATAAAGGCAGCCATTTTATCAAACCTGGACACTGAGAAGCAAAGGTGAAAAGTATATACATATTTACATACAGTCTTCTATTCAAGCCACTTCAAACAGAAGAGAAATCAAGGCAAATTGGAGAAAAAAAAAAAGAAACTAGGAATTATAAGGATCTTCCTTTTTTACATAATAAAACTATATGAACTGCAACATTCTTCAGTAAAGAAGTTCTTGATGTTGATTCTAAGGTATCAACTTCAGGTCTTAAAGAAGAGTACTTTGATTATAACTTAACAATGACAGAGAAGAATGTCAGTATCTGCTAATCCGTCATTTGTTTCTGCTGCACCAAAATAATGTCTACATTAAAAAAACACTCCACTTACCAAGTGCACTTATAGCATCCTCAAAAAGATTTGATCGAGATGTATCACCTGTTGTACTGTAAGATGAAGACAAGTGCAATGGTAATTACAAAACTTTGAAAAACTTCCTGTTTTTCAAAAAAGCAGCAGCAGATGTAACTCTAATAGCCCCTTTTGTTTCTAAAAAACAACAAAGCTTTCCAAAGAGCTCTCTCTTAGACTATAGTGAGATCAGACTTTACAAACTTACAAACCTTCCCATTACCCCCCAGTAGTTTGGCTCTTGCCCATCTGCTCAAGGATTGGCCATTTGGTTGAATGATTTAAAGGGTGGGAGAACAAGGTAGATTTTCAAAGCACACAGCAGTCTCACTAACTGCTTCCCCATAGTCACTGGTTTGACCTCGATGAGGAATATAAACAACTAACATCTGCAATTACTCCATCTCAAATTATCAAAGCTGTTAAATTAAAGGATTAAAGGCTCAGCTCCACAACTACCAAGGAACACAAAGGCACAACCCCAGGCAGAGGAACCTCAGTTAACACAGAGCCAAGGGTGCCCCTTTCCTGGCTCCTCCCAGGGCTGCCACTAAAAGCATCAGCCCCTTGGTCTCCGGGTGACACCCTGGTGGGTCAACAGGAGAGGCTCTCCAGGTCTCCACACAGACCAAAGAGCATTACTGCCTACAGGGTAGTGCAACGCCAGAAAAAAGCATTTGGCAATTGTGCAAGACTTATTATGGGACATCATGGGGAAGAACCGAAGGCAGTAAACAGAAGCATCAAGCCACCCTACAGACAAAAAGCACGGCTAAAGAGGAAAACAAAAAAAACCAAAACCCCCCAAAAACAGGGGGTGGGAAGAAAATGGGCCACAGCCACATGTAAACAGCACCTCCTGGCCATGCCCTGCACCTGACTACCAGTCCGTCCTGCCTTCTAATTAAATTCCATTTCCAACTACCATAACTGTTTTTCATGCTGGGGGTGTCTGTATTCTGCATGCATGTGTGTGTACAGAAGTCTTAACTGCCCAAAGCTGGACACTGAACAATGAGCCACAGGGATCCACATGTCTGTGAAGCCAGCAAGTGCAGAGACCAGACACTGTGGAAGCCGGCAACTGGGAAAGTGACCAAGGGCTCTGTATGTGCCTGAGGTGTTGGCAACTGAAAGGGTCAGACATGTGTATTCTGTGTGGAGTCATACAGTGGCATGTGTGTAATCACCCGCAAGCATCAAGCTTGACTTTAGTAAGTAGGATTGATGCTTGAGAGCTGGTTATTGACTGGCTGCAAATTAAGAGCCAGCTGCTGCAGAGACTGGAGTGTCTGAGAGAGGAGCTGCTGGAAAGACTGTAATGTCAGAGGGTCAGCCTTACACTGATAAGGTTATAGGCCTCAACCAGCTAGTGAAGAGATCTGTTCATATGACAATGAATGGCAATACGGCAACTGGGAGACCAGAGGGGACTAGCTACCCGGTTCAGTGAATATCTACAGTCAGCTCCTAGATTAATCCTCTGTGTGCGTGTGCATGCATGTGTATGCATGCAAAGAGAATCTGAGAATCAGCCACTGCAGTGGAGTTGCAGGGCTCAAGCTGCCACATGCCCAGGTATCAAAAACCTAAGAGACTGGGAGATCTAGGGGTCAGGTACTGAAACAGACTAAGGCCAGCTCCTGGATGAATTCGTATGGTTCATTTGTATGCCTGTACATATGCATTCTGCATGAGTACGCTTTGCCTTGAGTAGCCTGAGGGGAACAAAATGCAACTGCTGTGCTGTATGGCTGCTTAAGTCCCCTTTGTTTTGCACCTGTGTTGACCTATACAGCCAGTCATATACATAAGTATATACATACTGTGTGTATGTACTGGAAGTAAGCGTTCAGTCTTGATACCTGATAGGCCTGGGGTCATGGAGCTGCACCAGCCCCACATCTATCAGCTACCAGAGCTGACAACTCTTATCAGCAAATGAAAGATAATTCAATTAATCTGAATGAGTTTTCTGAAGATGTCACTAAAAAACTCTAAACAAGATATTTACAGAGATGCATTTCATTAATTAAGAAAAAAATATTAGTTCCAACAAGAATGCTTCACTAGTATGAATTATAACTAAAAAAGATCTAAGTGAAACAAGACACCAGCTTGCCTGGCCATGGTTCAATATGCCTTTACCAACCTCAGTAATTTAATTACTAAAGCAAATCAGAAACAAGCAGTACTCACTGAAATTAAGGCAGGTGGTAACTACAGTGTATTTATTAAATTACCTCTTGCCTCCTGTTAGGTATGTAAGGCTTCCTTACCGCAGTTTTACATACTGCAATCTGTACATGGAAAACCTGGAAAGCACTTGTTTTAGTATTAAATATTAGATTGATCTTTGAAACTACTGGAAAAGCTGAGCAGCAAAAAAAAAAAAAAAAAAAACAAAAAAAAAAAAAAAAAAAAAAAAAAAAAAAAA
>NDXB01014103.1:41654-60465 GCA_002631895.1 Agapornis roseicollis
AAACAAAAAAAAAAAAAAACAACCCACCGAACAAAAATCAAAACAAAACCCAACAATAAAACAAAAAAAAACACCAAACAAACACACAAAAAAAACACCCACCAAAAAGCACTCTTCCCAGAAATTAAGAGATTCTTACATTAAAGAACCTATTGTTTAAGTCTAATCAGCAAGACTTAAAACACAATCAGATGTCTCTGAACAGGACAGGACACACCCCTCTAAGTCTTTTAAGAGCTTTATGAGTAGATCTCCATGCAGGTGAATATCCTCAGTCTGAAAAGAAACTTGTGCCACAGTAACTCTGAAATGCCTAACAGGAGTACACTCCCGTGTCATGCAAGTCTCCACTCCATAGGTTTAGTCCCAGGATCACACTTCCCACCACAGAAGGTGTAAGCAGTGAGGGGCACTTCTTACCAGCATATTATAATGTTATGCTTGAACCAAAGTCTGAAGTTACAGTTAAGAAAAAGGAAAAATTATGTAGAACTGAGAAAATGACTGAACTAATACTGTAATGGAAAACTCAACAAAATCAAAACTAGAAGCAAAAGAAATGGACAGGGAAAGCATTTTTGGAGTCTCGTTTGTACCTGTCAGTTGACGATGGACTGACAGCAGCTGGTGCCTCAGGTAGTTCTTCTGCTAGTTTCTCTTCTTTAGGATCATTCACAGGTTCTGATTCACAGGCAACTACATCTGGTGCTGGTGGTAGAGGAACAGGAGCTGGTACAGGGGCAGCATCAGGGAGTGGTGCAGTGACTGGTGTGGGAGCGGCAGTCGCCGAGCTTGTAGCAGTAGTAGCATTTGACTGCTGAGTAGCTCCAGTTGCTGCTTTGGCCTACAGGAGGACAACAGAATTCAGAGCACAAAGCTCCTAAACTCATGCTTTGTATAGTCAACATACCAATTAAGTTCTGTTAAGATCATTTGTATTTGACACTGTTGCCTCAACATCCAGCATGACATTAAAACATTGAAAATATTTGGTCTATAATGTGTCACTGTGTGACACATTACAGACACATGACACATTCACACAGGTGAATGACAGGGTCAGTAAAGTACTTAATTACACACCCAAGCAGCCACACTATTTGAGCATGAAGTAAAATGCAAAGACTAAATATTTACAGACCACAATATTTTAAATGTGAAAACAAACTTGTGTTTTACAAAAGCATGTTTTTCAGAAGAAACTAAAATGTCTATCTAAAAGACATCTGACAAGTTGTCAGTGTAACAAGCATAAGGTTTTCTCATCAAATTTGGAAAAAAAGTGTTAAAGTCAGAAATCACATTTCATCATGAATGCTATCTAGATCCGTGTTGGGAACGGTCTTGTTCACCTTGTCAGTGACACGGGCAGTGGGATTGAGTGCGCTCTCAGCAAGTTTGCAGATGACACCAAGCTGTGTGGTTCGGCTGATACACTGAAGGGAAGGAATGCCACCCAGAGGGACCTTGACACGCTTGTGAAGTGGGCTGATGCCAACCTCATGAAGTTTAACCATGACAAGTGCAAGGTCCTACACCTGGGTTGGAGCAACTCCAGGCACAGCTACAGGTTGGGCAGAGAGAAGATTCAGAGCAGCCCTGCGGAGAAGGACCTGGGAGTGTTGGTTGATGAGAAAACGAGCCGTCTTCAGTGTGTGCTTGCAGCCCAGAAAGCCAACCAATGCTGTTTAGTATCTCAAGTTATCTGGAAGATAGATCAGGTGTACCCTGACCATGTTTACTGACAATACCAAACTGAGTGGGGAAGTAAACACTTAGGGGGAAAGCCACCCCACAGAGTGACCTGGACAGGCTGGAAGAGTTGGGCAGAAAGAACCCTATGAAGTCCATCAAGGACAAGTGTAAAGCGTAAAGTGACTAGAATGTGTTGAGTGTAAAAGTGTAAAGAGTGTAAAGTGTAAAGCGACTAGAATGTGTTGAGTTCTGTCCAGGAGCAGATGAGGAGCAAGTGGAAAGTCTGTGGGTACGAATTAAGGGGCAGGCTAGTACGGGTGATATGGTTGTGGGGGTCTATTATAGACCTCCTGATCAGGATGAAGGAGTTGATGAGGCTTTCTACAGGCAACTCAAAGCAGCCTCACAACTGCATGCCTTGGTCCTCATGGGGGATTTTAACTACCCCAATATTTGCTGGAAGACTTACATGGCAAATCATTCACCGTCTAGGAGGTTTCTCCAGTGCATTGATGATAACTTCTTAATGCAAATGGTGGACAAACCAACTAGGAGAGGAGCGCTGCTGGATCTAGTGCTCACCAACAAGGAGGGTCTGGTTGAAGCGGTGATGGTCAATGGCAGCCTTGGCTGCAGTGACCATGAAACGGTGGAGTTTAGGATCCTGTGTGGGAGGAACAGAATACCTAGCAAGGCCACATTTCTGGATTTCTGAAGGGCCGACTTTGGTCTCTTCGATCAATTGCTAAGGGAAGTCTCATGGGAAAGGGTACTAGGTGGTAAAGGGGCACAAGATAGTTGGTCAGCATTCAAGGACCACTTCTTCCGAGCTCAGGATCAGAGCATCCCAATGGGTAGGAAATCAAGTAAGGGAGCCAGGCGACTGGCATGGTTGAACAAGGAACTGCTGGGCAAACTCAGGTGGAAAAAGAGAATCTATGGACTATGGAAGGAGGGGCTGGCCACTTGGGAGGAATATAGGACAGTTGTTAGAGGATGTAGGGAGGCAATTAGGACAGCTAAGGCCTCCTTGGAACTTAATCTTGCGAGTCGGGTTAAGGATAATAGAAAAGGCTTCTTCAAATACATAGCGGGTAAAACTAACACAAGAGGCAATACAGGCCCACTGCTGAACCAGCTGAGTGCCCTGGAGACAGAGAATATAAAGAAGGAGGAGGTGCTGAATGCCTTCCTTGCCTCTGTCTTTAGTCCTGCAGACTATCCCCAGGGGCCCCAGATTCCTAGAGCCCCAGAAGGAGTCAGGATAAAGGAGTTTGCTTTGGTAGATGAGGATTGGCTTAGGGATCAGTTAAGCAATCTGGACATCTATAAATCGATGGGTCCAGATGGAATACACCCATGGGTGCTGAGGGAGCTGGCGGAGGTCATTGCTAGGCCGCTCTCCATCGTCTTTGGTAAGTTGTGGGAAACGGGAGAGGTGCCTGAGGATTGGAGGATGGCGAATGTCACGCCAGTCTATAAGGGCAAGAAAGAGGACCCGGGTAATTATAGGCCGATCAGCCTTACCTCCATCCTTGGAAAGGTGATGGAACAACTTATTTTTGACACCATCTCTAGATGTATCAAGGATGAGGGGGTCATGAACAGCAGCCAACATGGTTTTACCAAGGGGAAGTCATGTTTGACCAACCTTATAGCCTTCTATGAGGAGGTAACTAGGTGGTTGGATGATGGGAGAGCAGTGGATGTGGTTTTTCTTGATTTCAGTAAGGGATTTGATACTGTCTCCCACAGCATCCTCATAGATAAGCTAGGGAAGTGTGGGTTTGATGATCAGGTAGTGAGGTGGATCGAGAACTGGTTGAAAGGAAGAAGGCAGACGGTTGTGATCAGTGGGGCAGAATCTAGCTGGAGGTCTGTGACTAGTGGAGTCCCTCAGGGGTCGGTGCTGTTTAATAGTTTCATCAATGACCTGAATGAGGGAACTGAGTGTACCCTCAGCAAGTTCACTGCTGATACTAAACTGGGAGGAGTGACTGACGCACCAGAAGGCTGTGTCGCCATTCAGAGACACCTGGACAGGCTGGAGAGTTGGGCAGGGAGAAACTTGATGAAATTCAACAAGGGCAAGTGTAGAGTCTTGCATCTGGGGAAGAACAACCCCATGGACCAGTACAGGTTGGGGGTTGACCTGCTGGAAAGTAGGGAAGAAGGGACCTGGGGGTCCTGGTAGATGGGAGGATGACCATGAGCCAGCAATGTGCCCTGGTGGCCAAGAAGGCCAATGGCATCCTAGGGTACATTAGAAAGGCTGTGGTTAGTAGGTCAAGAGACGTTCTCCTCCCCCTCTACTCTGCCTTGGTGAGGCCGCATCTGGAATATTGTGTCCAGTTCTGGGCCCCTCAGCTCAAGAAGGACAGGGAATTGCTTGAAAGAGTCCAGTGCAGAGCCATGAAGATGATTAAGGGAGTGGAACATCTCCCTTATGAGGGGAGGCTGAAGGATCTGGGTCTCTTTAGCTTGGAGAAGAGGAGACTGAGGGGTGACCTCATCAATGTTTACAAATATGTAAAGGGTGAGTGTCAGGATGATGGAGCTAGGTTCTTTTCAGCAATGTCCAGTGACAGGACAAGGGGCAACGGGTGTAAACTGGAGCATAGGAGGTTCCATGTGAACATCAGGAGAAACTTCTTTACTGTGAGAGTGACAGAGCACTGGAACAGGTTGCCCAGGGGGGTTGTGGAGTCTCCTACGTTGGAGATATTCAAGGCCCACCTGGACAAGTTCCTCTGTGATGTAATTTAGGTTACCCTGCTCTCGCAGGGGGTTTGAACTAGATGATCTTTCGAGGTCCTTTCCAACCCTTAGGATTCTGTGATTCTGTCTTGTACCTAGGACAACATAATCCATGAGTGCAGCAGAGGCTCGTATCTACCCAGCTGGGGAACAGGCCTCTGGAAAGGGATTTGGGGGCTGGTCCTGATGGATAAGTTCAATGTTGAGTTAACAGTATGCAACTGTGGCAAAGAAAGCCAACAGGGATTAAAGACATCATTACCCCATTCCACTCAGTGTTTGAGAGACCACAACTGCAATACAGTTTTGTTCTGGTCCCTGCTATACAAAAAGATGTGGATGGGCTGGATAGGGTCCAGAAAAATGCTCCAAACATGATCGAAGAACCGGGCAGACTCCTGTATGAGGAAAGGCTGAGAGAAATGTTTTTGTTCAGCACAGGGAAAACAAGCCTCAGGAGAGACCTCATCATCATGTTCCAGTATTTAAAGAGTGGCTACAAAGAAGATGGAGCTTCCCTTTTTACAAGGAGTCACATGGGAAAAAAAGAGGAGTAATGGGCACAAGGTACCCCCAGGAGATTCTGACAGGACATGTTCATAATGAGAATAATAAGCCATTGGAATCACCTCCCCAGTGAAGTGGTGGATTCCTCAATATTGGACACTTTTCAGATTTGGCTGAACAGCAGGAAGGGACACCTAGTCCAGATCATGCTTTTCCAAAAAAGGTTGCACCAGATAATCCTTGAAGTCTCTTCCAAGCTGGTGTTATGAGCTGTAGATGGGGGGCTGGGGAGGAGAGTCCCAACATTACTGTAAGGGCAGTGAGGCACTGGGATGGGCTGCCCAGGGAAGCTGTGAATGCTCTATCCTTGGGGGTGTTCAAGGCCAGGTTGGACAGAGCCTTGGGTGACATAGTTTAGTGGGAAGTGTCCCTGCCTATGGCAGGGGGGTTGGAACTAGATGATCATTAGGTCCCTTCCAACCCTAACTATTCTATGATAAATAACATTTCACATACTTAAGTTTTGTAGTCAGCACCAAAAATCCAGCAGAATCAAGGACTACCAAATCTATAGCAATAAATTTAGAGTGGTCAATACTAGCATGTAATTGTGACTTAATCTTCACATGTCTATTGGAAACATGAATTTTGCTTGGGTGTAGTATTAATCCTATCATATAGAAACTACACTTTTCAGAATGCACATAGCTTTCAGCTAAAGTAAAGGATTATGTTCTTGAAAGCTGTGTCCCATGACTAGCCTTGAGTGACAAGCCTGACCCCATCTCTGCCTTACTGAGAGAAACAGCTGAAATTTAACAAAACACAACTATTTATTCAAGGTGAATAGCTTTCAGACAATGTTTGCTTAAACTAAGAAAGATATATTTCCTCCTTTTGTCTAAAGGAAAGGGGAGGCTGAGAGCAAATGGCTTCCAACATGACTCGCAAAATAAAGAGCATTTTAAGAAGCATTCAAAGAAAAACACTGAAACATGTCTGAGCATCAGACAAAGTTAGCAGTTGTGCTTATGTGACAATGCATGTCTTATCTAGAAAAGAATCAAATAAAGTAAAACTGAGGTCAAAAGACTCAGCAAAAAGACTTTAATACTGAAGAAATGCCCAACTCCAAAACACAGGTCCTTTTTAATATAAGGTACTGCATTTAACAGGTCTTCATGGAGATCTGTGTTTCTTCTGCTATAACCAAAATGCAAGCTGTACTCTGAAATACCATCTGCTCCTGCTTTCTTATACTTATAAATGCCTTTTCTCCACACAACCCAGACTAAAACACTCTTTCTTCAGGAAGACAGCAATAACAGTTAAACTGAAACAGAGAATCTAATGAGCCAAACCAAATAGAAATGAAGGGCAAATGAATATGTGCTGTCTTTAACAGGAAGACTTCTAACTCCAAAATTAACTTATCTCATGACAGAGATTAAGTCAGTTTTATTCAGATCCCAAAGGTCTGAAGTGCCTAGAAAATCAGTGGCTTGATTCCCAGAAGCAGTCTCGCAAGTGATTAAGAGGAGATACTTCAAATACATGCCACATGACTCTGTTTGCCATTGCAATCATTCAAAACTCACAGGTTTGTTGATCGGCACAGGTATCCTTTCTTTATTGGTTTAAGCTAGCTGACGAGAAATAGCTAGGAGCTTTGAAAAGCAATATGGCAAGACTGGAAGAATTCTATACAAAGAATTTAGTAGCAAATGCTCTCTTTTTCCTTTTAATATTATCACAGGGAAAATAATAGAAAGACAATAAAAAGAAAACAAAATCAGCCACTGACAAATTTTGTCTTCAACCTAAACATTCAGCACAGAACAAAAATAACAATCAGCACAAGCCAGCTAGAACTTTGAAGTAATATTTCATATCTATTCACACAAGCATTTATTTTTACTGTTGACAAACTTTCACATAATCAAACTCAACTTGTTTTAAGAATAGGCACATACAATCAGTCATCACAATTAAAATAAAAATAATGCAACTGCTTTTTCAAAGATAATTACTCACCTTTGTTACCATAACAACCACAAAGTTCTTCTCATCTATTTTGTATTCCTTAAGAGCAGTATCATCATTAAGGATTTTACCTGGCAAATTAACAAATATAAATTAAGAAGCTATTAAACAGATCATTAGATGATCTCTAGATTCCTTCACAAAGTTCAAACAAAAGCCTGTAAAAACCACAATTTATGCAGATTAATAACCTTACAAAAAGTGGTTTAAGTATTAAACTTTGGCAGTAGAGCTGCCATAGTTTTCCTCCTATGCTGTCCACAGGACTAGTTAGCTTGAAGGCTGTTACTCCAAGTGTTGAAGATGATTCAAGTAATTGAAAACAGAAGCATTAAATATCTAGCAAAAGATCAGAACTACAACACAGATACAAGTAATGTAGACAAAAAGCTTCAGCATAAAATAATCTTAACTAAGTAACTTACAACTATCTACACACTCTAGACATAGGAAGAAAATTCCTTTCTGCTTTTGTTTGCTGTTCAGATGAAGTAGACTATTTACAGTTCCCAGAGTCTGCCACAGACTAAGTTTATCTGCATATATTTGTGACTTTGCAACTTTAACAACTTAAAAGAAGGCTAAAGCTTTAGAAAAAGTAAAAATCATTCCATATCCTGCCACCTTGACAGATGGGGAAAAAAAAAAAATCAGATAAAAAAACTTTTGAAGGTTCATACTCAGAGACAGTCCTGTGGTGAAGCAGATTTGTCTCACACTTAGAAGAACTGAGAAACACATTAAATCACAGACATTTTTTTTCTGTTTTTCAACATAAGCTGATCCAGAGGCAGTACCGCAAATCAGAATACTGCGTGTATCTCACACCACTTCCCCATTTCAAAAGTAGAATTTTCATACCCACTCTCAGTGCTAGTGGAATACACCACTTAACTGTGTTTAGCAGGATACAATCTTATCCTGATGACTTCAAAGAAATCAAGCAACATAAGCACATTACGACACTTTGAAAACAGATGAGGTGCCACTGTTTTACTCCACTGGTTCTACCAGTCTTGCAGGTCAAACAATGAATATATATATTATGTATACTGTAGCAGTAGTAATACCTGCAGCAGATGGTGCAGCATCTGACTCAGAACTACATAGATTTCCTTACAATTTTCAGGTTTATAGGTACTTTGGGGAAGAAGCCTGCACAATGCATACATGCAGGCATCCTACACTTTCAGAACACACCACTCACAGGGTTTCTAAACTTTACCCTAGCACAGACAACACAACAGATCTATCCCACCTCTCATTAACATAACTTTGTAAAAAAAATGCAAGCATTTTTTAATAATAAATGGTATACTTTTATGTTCATCTGGGATACTGCTCTTCTTTACCAAACTATAAAAATTTTAAAGCTTATTTTAATCAAAGTAAAAATGTCATCAATGCACCTTTGTCATATCTCTTGTCTGAGAAAACAAGAAAAAAACAAAACAAACAAACCATAAAAGAGCAAAACACAGTATCATTTTCTGCATAGTCTTCAAATCTGAATCTTACTTCCTAACATTTGTGAGGATTATGCAATGCTGAAGATAAATTCAGGCTTCTAAAAATACCACATCGTATGGTCATATGCAACCCTTGTTTTTATTACTCACAGAAATGTAGTATTAAGAGCATCATGTAATTATACATATTACACATGGCCTTCTGCCTTGTTCATATTTGTTTTTATACAAGACTTTTACCTTCCTATTCTTGATGTACATTCCCTTCACTGAAGCACACAGGACATAAAACTTGCTAAGAAACACAGTCTTAAAGAGTCCATACAAACAGAGAGACTCCAACTTCTCTTCCATTAGCATCTATTGTGATTAGTGGCTTCAGCATCATAAAAGTGGAAAAGTAATGCTGTTTAAAAAGCAGTACACTGAAGAAGGAAAAAACAAAACCACCAAAACTTCTTTCGAGCACAATCTGAGAAGAAAAAGCACTAGAGTGGGTATTAGAATAGAACCTTAAGTTCTGACATGAAGTCATGAAGAACAAAAAACCCTGGGATTATGTATGAGTGCCAGAATGGACCAGCCAGGTAGAAAACAGTAAAAAAAAAAAAACAAACCACACAACAAACACTGACTAAAAATATTAGAACTACGTTAGCTCAAATAAAGTAACACTGTGTCTTTAACATTAGCCTGCTTTTAAGTGACGCAGCTTAAAAGTATTGAAAGCACCTTAGTATACCAAACATTTGGTGATGGGTTTCTTTTGTTAGTACAAAAGAAGTAAGATTATTAATTCTGAAGTACAGCAGAAATGGTTCAGCTATACACAGCATAAACTGTACAAAACCCAGTTAAGCCAGAACATCAGGTGTGATCTGCTTAAATACCAATTTCTTGTATCAAAAGCTATTTCCACTTCACCAAGCACACCTCATCCAGCACTAAAGCTGCTAGCATATCATGCTGCAAGAGCAAAGATAAAAACAGACAACATGTATTAAAACCTGAACAATTCTGATTCAAAATTAAGAGTTCCCTTTGACAACAGATTGTTGTTGGCTTTTTTGTTTGGTTTTTAGCCTGTTTGCATTTCAGTACTTATAATCTTTAGAAAACTTAATGTTCATATCAAAATCAAACAGTAAGATAAAAAACACAGATTCATATACAGCATCTTCAAAATATTCATTACCTGCGTAAATCAGTTTTTGGCCAGCTACTGGAAAAGCATCTTTCCCCCTTTCTGACTCAATCTTCTCTTTCAGTTCCTTCACCTGAATAACAGAAACATTCTTAATGAGGGGAAATAAAAATGTTTCCTAATACAAACCTGTTTATGTACATTTTGTCCCAAGTTTTAAATCCTGAAAGGTTGTTTTCAGTTGTATCTCATGTCAAATACATCACTCTTCAAATATACCACTTTAACCTCTTGAACAGCAAGCAATGTGTTCCCTTCCCAAATAGTGCCTAGTGCTTAATCAAATTGTAAGTAATTTTTCCATGAGGTGTCTATATACTAGTTTAAAATACAGTGAAAAAATGAGAAATTGGGCAAAAATGCTTTTGACCCATTTCCCCTCCCTGTTATTTCTCTGAATGCACGGTGGTACAGATGCTATGTACAGCTCACTGCTTTCTTCATCAAATGATTCTTCAGCGAATGTGTTTCTATGGTAAGGTCACCACAACATTCAATTTCATTCATTGCAATGACTTGAAGTCTTGATATGCAGAGACTTCTGCAAACTGTCAAGTTGTTAACATTCTGTAAGTTGTTTTCAACTCTCCCCTTTGGAGCTCTGCATAGCAATTTTAAGCTTTCACATGAAAGCGTTTTGTCTTATTTACTTACTTATACAGATTTCTGCCATAGTCAACACTTTAGAACTCCACATACAATAGCTCAAATGACACTGTGTATCAGAATGCCTATATTCTATAGAAAGGCTGCATAATGCTATCCTGGGAAGACAGATGATGTTCCTTTAGCATTTCTGTATCGATACATTTGAAAACATAGTTTAAGACAAGCTGTCTGTATACAAACATTAAATATTCCTAACACATGTTCCAAATATATGTAGAACAAACAAAAGCATCTGTTATAAACTTACTACTTCCAAATAACTCCATTTTCTAAAGTTTTTATTCTCCTGAATATTCATCAGCTTTTTTCATGAAACACAGCAATTGAGATGCACATAACTACCTGTAATCAGACTGACAACCACTTGTCCCACAGGCAACCTTAGTACTACCATTTTTGTTACTTTTTAAAGCTGTAGCTCACTATTAGCGTTGCTTGAGTAGTAAATACACTGGAACAGTATCTTCAGGTGCAAAGCGGTAAATATTTACTGAAAAGTGGAGCTCTGTGATTCTCAGCATAATTAAAATCTGTCATCCACATTTAAGTCATGCTTCCTGTCTTCACTTTATTCTTCTGTTTGTGATATGCTAAACCTTTCTGTTACCTTTTCCTTTTCCTT
This sequence comes from Agapornis roseicollis, assembly GCA_002631895.1. NCBI lineage: Eukaryota > Metazoa > Chordata > Aves > Psittaciformes > Psittacidae > Agapornis > Agapornis roseicollis. The sequence continues at coordinate 52,621 of NDXB01014103.1, forward strand.
CACTGGTCCCTTCACTTCTCCCTCTCAGGCATTTTCCCATGTTTCTTTATCAGTCTCTTCATCAGGCTAATGCTTTCAGTTCAGATGTTTGGTCCTTAAACCAAACGTTTTATACTCACAATGAAGCTTCATCTTCTCAGAAGTACACAAAAAAAAAAAAAGAAAGTTTGTTTTACCAGGCTTTATGGCCCAGCAAAGGAGGCTGGCAGAATCGACCTCTTCTGTAAACTTACACCCGACGGAGGTGATTAAATCACTAGGCCACACAAGGATACAGAACACAACACAACTTCCCTCTATGGAACTCCACCAATAGGAAGCCAATTCTTTTTCCACAGCAGATGAGGAAGGATGCTCTTACACATACCATCCCAGCACCTGCTAAAAGCTTCAGAAATGGTCTCCATCCAGCCAGTTGCTTTTCCACAGCAAAAGTAACAGCAGCTTACTGCCATCCCTAAGTCATCAGGCAGTCAAACCACTGTTCATTTTAATAATTATTTGCTGATCACCACTCTCATATGCTTACTTTACACAAGTCTGTTTTACCCCTGGATTTATGTTTATTTTTAAAGAGTATTTGCCTGCAAGCTAGAAATGTAATTTGTAAATTCCTCCTCAATTATCATTCAAGGTCAGAAGTCACCCAAAACTCAACAATCTCCTTAGGCCACAGAGAAGCCACCAAGCAGCGTTTCCTCCCTCTGATGATTTCTGTGGCACTCATCTGGACCATGTCCAACACATCCATGTCTCTCCTGCAGCACTGCAGGTAGGTCCTCACCAGAGCAGAGGGGCAGGATCACCTCCGAAGACGTACTGGCCATGCTCCTTTGGATGCAGCCCAGGATACAGTTGGTTTTCTGGGCTGCAAACTCACACTGGCAGCACATGTCCAGCTTTTGATCCACCAGCACTCCTAAGTCCTTTTCCATAGGACAGCTCTCAATCCCTTCCTCCCCAGCCCATGTTGGTATCAGGGACTGCCCTGATCCAGGAGATGACTTTGTATTTGACCTTGTTGAACCTTACAAGGTTTGCATGGGTCTGCTTCTCTTACTTGTCCAGGTCCCCTCTGGTTGGCATCTAGTCTCCTCGGGTATGTAAACCAAAACACTCAGCTTGGTGCCATCTGCAAACTTGCTGGCGGCGCACTCAATCCCACTGTCCATGTCATTGATGAAGGTATTAAAGAGTACTGGTCCCAGTCGGGACCCCTGAGGAACACACCAATTATCACTGGTGTTCCATCCAGACACTGAGCCACTGACCACTACCCTCAAGATGCAACTGACCATCCAGCCACTGAAACAGTCTACCCATCAAATCCGTATCTCTCCAGTTTAGAAAGAAGGATGTTGTGGGGGACTGTGTCAGAGGCTTTACACCAGTCCAGACAGATGACACCTGTAGCACAGTCATTGCATCACACGAGGCCACTGGTTTGGCCAGGCAGGACTTGACCACAGTGAAGCCATGTTGGCAGTCTCAAATCACTTCCCCCTTCTCTAAGTGCCATAGTGTGGCTCTTAGAAGGCTCTGTTCCATGATCTGCCCAGGCACAAAGGTGAGGCTGACAGGTCAGTAGTTCCTAGGGTCTTCAATTCTACCCTTTTGAAAAGTGGGCGCAGTATTTCCCTTCTTCCAGTCACCAGGGACCTTGCCTGACTTACATGATTCTCATCATGGAGAGGGGGTTGGCAACTACATCAGCCAGTTCCCTCAGGACTCTGGGATCCATCTTGTCACATCCCGTAGACTTACCTATGTTCAAGTTCCTCTGGTGGTCATAAGCCTGATCTTACAGTGTGATCAACTTTGCTCCCCCATTCCCTGTCTTACTGTTTATCCACTTGAGAGGTGTGGTACGAGAAATTGCAGTGAAAACAGGCAAAGTTGCAAAGTACCTCAATCTTCTCATCTGTTGTTACCAGTTTGCCAGTCCTGTTTATCCAGGGGGGTATATTTTCTTTACTCTTTTCTGACTGGTATAACTATAAAAGCCCTTATTATTGTGTCCCATGCAAAGTTCAGTTCCGGTCAGGCCTTGGCCTTCCTGGCCACTTTCCTGTACAACCAGGCAGCATCCTTGTGCTCTTCCCAGAATATACACCCTTGCTTTCACTCCCTGTGCATTTCCTTCTTGCCCTTTTAGTTTGACCAGCAGGTCTTCACTCATTTATGTCAGTCTCCTGCTTTCCCTTTCCAGATTTCTTAAAACTTAGATTTCTGAGGACTGGAAGTTCTGGTGCTCTATAGAAAGTGTCCTTAAAGATCTGCCAGATCTGTTCTGCTCCTTTGTTCCTGTGGGCAGTTTCCCAGGGGTTCTACTGACTACCTCCATGAACAGCTTAATATCTCCTCCCACAGCCCTTGAAAGCATATTTACCACACATTATACTGCCATATAGACATTGTTCAGTCAGGTGAGGATGATGCAGCTGTAGCAGACAATAAACCAGCCAATGAAGCAACAAACTGACCAGTGCAACACATTTTACTACCCTTATTCAAACACCATGATCAGCAACAGATTAATGGCATACATTGTGCCTACTAGTGAAATGTTCAGAAGATAAGGAAACTACTTAGCTCGCAACTAAATGCTTTGTAGTAGCTTTAATTACAAGAACACATTTGATTCTAGCTACTTCTACAAATAATGAAAAGCAGATTTCGCTGGCACAAACTTATGCTCACAGTAATCTCTTCCTAAACAGGACACTCATAATCAGCCAGAAGACTACCTAGACGGTTGCATGAACAGACTGCTGTCCTACTTCAGCCTCCAAAGGCATATGAGATACGGCAAGACAGCAGGACCATAGGAGAGGAAGCTATTTTTGAATCAAGTCAGGTTTACAAGGTTAGTGAATGACTGGGAAAAAAAAAAAATACTCAACTAAACAATGTGTTTAAAATTACTCCAGTATTTTAAAACAGCCTCACAGACAATACAAAGCATTCATAAACTTCTGTATTTGCTACTTGCATTTGCTGTGCTGAAGTTTGTATATAAAGAAAGCAGCTGCATTGTCTGGAAGATAAATAGTCTGGAATTGGCAAGGTACAAATCCAAATTTAGCCCTGACATTTACTTCCTGAGCAATTACCTCTGCCTTTCTAATTCACTCTCTAAAATTCAGCTCATCTACACCTAGCTGAAGCTCATCAGTCTAGTATTTGCTGTTATTCATTGTCTAGAGATCAACAAAATTAATTTCTCATCTCAAAGCTAGCCTCCACACAGTTCTACCCTGTATTTCAAAACTCATCTAAGTCCTGTTCAAAAGAGGAGATGCTAGGGTCAGTTATCTGAGTCTATAATCTCCATCATTTAGACAGACTTCAGTTACCTTTAGTTTAGTTACATTTAGCTGCATACATGCAGCTCTGTACTAATACATGAACACAGATTAAAGCAAACCTTTTAGCAGCAAGGTAAATAAAGCTCGGCTATCTGTACCTTCCAAAAACACAGGAAGACATAGAATCATAGAACGAACTAGGTTGGAAAAGACCTTTAAGATCATCAAGTCCAACCTTTACACCAGCACTGCCAAGGCCACTACTAAACCACGTTTTTTGAACACTTCCAGGGATGGTGGTTCCACCACTTCCCTGGGTAGCCTGTTCCAAAGCCTGAGCACCCTCTCAGCAAAGAAATTTTTGCCTGATATCCAACCTAAACCTTCCCTGGTGCAGCTTGAGGCCACTGCCTCTTGTCCTATCTCTTGTTATGTGGGAGAAGAGACTGACGCTCATCTCACTACAACCTCCTTTCAGGTAGTTGTACATGGCTACTGACAGCTCGAGTGCTCCCTCTGAACCCACTAGTGCTTGTTTTAAGGAGAAAGCTTACTTTCTCTGCCATGCATGGTCATGCTAATTAGCATAAACAACCATCTAGTACCTTTAAGCAGACAATTTCTACAAGAAGGATCATTCTCTACAAACTGATTTGTAAGCGTAAACACTATACAGTGGTTTGAGTACAAATAAAACTGATAAGACATTTTAAGTAATTATAAAAAGACATTTAAAAAAATCCTGTCCCAATGCTGCATTCTGACAAACCAGTTGGAGAGGTAAAACAAGTTTTATTTAGATATGTATTAACAGCCTTCACTTAGAAACAGAAGGTGTAAAGCTCAGACACTGAGGTATGGGGGGGTTATAGCAATAAGGGCTTCAGCCCCAGTTTTGGTCCTTTCCCTGAGCTTAAAATCCCTCTGATGCAAACCCACAAGGCATGAGAAAGACAGAGGGAACTATTGCCAGGCAGCCTTGCAGCCATGCTCTGATTCAGGATGCTTACAGCAGCCACAAGCCCTCTCCTTTTCACATTCATTTGGTGTTCCTTGTAGGGCAACATGCAGAAGAAAGCGGCTGAGGCTTCCTGTCTGTCCCTTATAGGGCCTAGGTAAGACATGCTGCACTTCATCATAACCTGCAAAATTAAAAAGTGGTTTGTTTTAGTGTTTCAATCCATCCAAGCATCCTGTCTGGAACAGTGACCAAAGACACAGACTTTGTCAGAAGAAGATATTGGAACTGTATCTTTCAGTCCTGTAACTTTACCCAGCCCTATACATTTCCTTTCAGGAAAGTATTTTCCTGTATTTCTGAAAGACAATGAAAATCTTCAAAAGGGACAGAGCCTTGGGTGACATGGGTTTAGTGTGAGGTGTCCCTGCCCAAGGCAAGGGGATTGGAACTAGATAACCTTAAGGTCCTTTCCAAACCTAACTATTCTATGATTTTATGCCCTTGTATGGGCAAGGGCAGCAATGGTACTGTTGAAATAGGAAGGTTATCTGCTCATGCTATTCTTTGATTAACATGTACTCTCTGCTCCCTGTAAGTTCCAAAAGGAAAACCTTCCAGCCTGTTGTTACCCACATGAAGGATGGGCATGTTTGCTCACCTATCATTCCTGCAAAACAGATTAACTGTAAGGCACAATTAAGTACAGAGTTATGCGTAAGGGTGTCCATTTTAACTTCTCAGTTTACTGGCCACCTTGGTAATGGTGGTCTACAAAAGACTGGATTGTTCAGAAATACAACACATAATATTGACAAATTATTAAAAGTACAAAGGTTACTTTTTCTTGCTGGCAGCTAAATTGGATGAGAACATTCCAGAGAAAAGAGTTGCAAAATTATGGTTACAGCCAATGCATTTGAAAAAATGGATTAACATGTAAAAACCTATTCTAAGATTAATAAAATCAGTTCTATCCCTAATTTACGCTACTTTAACTTTTCCTTTATTAAATTTTTAATAATATGTGTCAGTCTCCCTGAAGTTCTTTGGAAATTACATTAGAACACTGACTAAAATTTCAAGGAAGTATTCCTAAATATGTGAAAACCTACCTTTATTCAGCCAAGAAACAGAACAACTGAACAATTTCCCTTGCTTGAAAATTCTGACTCTAGCCAGGAAGCAGGAAAAAAGACTAGCTACTGAAGAAAAGCACTAGGGGAAAAAAAAATGGACAAAACCCAACAACCCAACAATTTATTTTATTAACAAAAAAATAAACATGGATTATCGAGAACACAACTTGAAAATGCTATGGTCTGCAAAGAATGCATAAAAATAACGGGGGGGGAGGGGTGTGGGGGTGTGCCCCAAAACTCATTCTGCCGATCTCCAAAGCTACAATTTTTGCAAAGTCATCTATGAAATCTCAAGCAGCAACTACATGCCCTTTAAATTCACACCTCCTCTGACTGTGCAAGTATATGCAGTCAACAATAAAATCCTAAGAAATCCAACAGCATTGACTCTAGAAGATGAGAAAGATACCTGCTGTGAAATCAAAGAACTGGAGAAAAATATCAGGACTTGAGAAGAACATCTTTAACCTAGAAGATTATCTCTGGATTCCTGAACAGGATCATAGGAGCACTTTGCCTGTAATGATTAAGATTACAAACTCTCTGAATTACAAAAACAATACTCTAATTATCAACTGCTGCAGGATTAACCTACACTGAAACACATGCAGAAAGGAGATTGTAAGCATAAATTCATACATTCTCAGAGGTTACAAGCCTCCAAGTCAGATTTTACCACTGAAACACATGTAGAAAGGAGATTGTAAGCATGAATTCATACTTTCTCAGAGGTTACAAGCCTCCAAGTCGATTTTACCACTTCACCCACCAATATTCTCTGGCTCTTGCAGAACTGTTTCTGAAGTTAATTCTTCTGAAAAATACAATATACTATAAATACACTATATACTATATATACTACATACACTATACTATATATACTATATACTGGATATAATATAAACAGCAGAACTAAAATTACCAAAACTAGATCTACTATACCAGGACACGGTTTTCCAACAGAAGCCCACAGTTTACCAGGAGAGCTCTAAGAAGTATGATAAATACCTTTTACAACACCCCATTATTTGTTTCCATGCATCCTTCCTAGCCCGAGAGAACAAGTATTGGTGCAAACTATGCTTTAAGATTACACAGGCTTTCAATATGCATTTCCTTTTTTTTTTTATTAGATGCTTTAGTATAGCACTCAATATACTGAGAACACAGATGTAACTATCATGATTTTGTAGGTTCACATATAGCTTTAGCTTTCATATGGACTCACAAATCACAGTCCATGGATTCAGACAAAAGTCTGAAGTAATTCAGAAATTTAGAACTGCATTCTCTGAAAAGAACTGAAGCAGCTTGTCATTTTATCAGATACCCCCCGTGGACATATCAAAAAGTACTTCCACTGTATGCACCACCTCATTCTAGTTAAAAAGCCAACATGTTTTTATACCCCCTACAAATCAGAAAATACAAATTCTTTGCTATGACATTGTCTTTTAAAAATTAAAGTAATATCTCTTTTTCCCCTGAAGTATACCTGGTTTACATTGAAAAATTAAATATATGCCAAACTTCACTTTTCTCCTTATTGCATACTCTTTGGATCCTGCTTCATTTTTGCTGGATCGAATTTCTCACACATTTAATATCTAACCTAAATTTCTAAACCTAAAATCCAACAAAAGGCCATAACATTAGCATCCAAAAAAACCCAGATACATTTAGCAATAAAGCATAAGGCACTAGAACGTACAGAAGTTCTGTGGAAGAACTAACTTCCATAAGTAATTGTCCTGTTGACTTGGTGTTAAACAAGCCAGAACTTCCTGGGTGTTGAAACACTGCGGCAGACCAGTGAAACATGAAAGCCCATACTATGTAACATAGAGACTGTGACCAAAAGGCATCCTGAATATTCCCTGCAATGCTCTGCATTTTTTTCATTGGGGTTTTAGGTTAACAGCACAGAGAAACTGAAAATTAAATAGAATAGACTTTCATCTGGCATTTCATTTTCAAAGAAAGTTAAGAATGTTAAGATTTTTTAAAAGCCTATTTCATGTCTACACAGTGATAACTACAATGGCAGCACTAGATTTTGAAGCCTACAGTGTCATCACTGTCATCTCAAACAGATGTGCCTACACAGGTCAGTTTCAGACTGACCTTATTTGTTGCTCCCAACACAACACTTGATGTATTTACTCTCTCACAGTCAAAACCACATAAAAAGTAGCTTGTGTAGATAAATACATGTTTTAACTTACCGTGGTTAAATCTGAATTTTCAAGTACTGAACTGCTCTGCTCAGAGCACGAGAATGACTACAACGGGTAAATCTACCTCTCTGAGGAGCACAATCAGCATATTTATGAATTGCATGGGAACTAATTTTCCCCAAAAGTTAAAAAAAGCAAACAAACAAACAATCCTCCCCCCCCCAAAAAAAAAAAAAAAAAAAAAAAAAAAAAAACAAAAC
>NDXB01014103.1:60568-71456 GCA_002631895.1 Agapornis roseicollis
AAAAAAAAAAAAAAAAACCAACACAAAACCACACCACAGCCATAAAAACTCCCACATTTAATAAGCCTTCCAAAATAATAGGGTCTGAGGCTAAATCTTTCCAACTTTTTTAGGCAATCAAAATATTTGACAGTCTTCACCCAGCACTTTCATAAACAAGAACACTCCACGCTTCAAGTCTAAATTTTTATTCAGTTAAAATACTCAGCCAATACAAAAAGCTATTTTGAACTTAAAAATTCAACTGTCCGATTAAGAAAGGAAAAAAAAAAATTATATAGGCTAACTGCACAAAAGCTTTAACAAGCCTAGTTACTATGAAGTGTGTTGCTTCAAATTCTCACTGGAAGGTTTGTTTAAATACCCCTTACTATTAACAACAGCCTTCGGTTACAAGCATGAGCAATTGTCAGCATACTACCGTGCACTGTAATATCAAGTCTCTTTGGATATTTTTTTTTATTGAGACTATCAGGAGAAATTGCTAGGAACAGAAATCAATTTTAGAGAACGAGAATCCAGTTTCTGAGCAACAAGCTTCCTGGGCCTATCACAACTAGATGATTTTTGGCCTTGTCACAGTATAGGGCACAACTCCAAGTAAATAAGCCAACCTCTAGCAGAGAAACACACAAACTTCAAAGAGTAGCAGTAATTCTCCTTACCTCCACAGCATTCACACAAGGTGTTGGAAAATTAATCTAACAAACCAGTGCACTTAGTACAATTAGTATTTTTCAAAATCACATTGAGAACTTCCCAACACACATTCGCAAAACACTTGATTAACCAATTACATTTTGAAGCGTTTTCCAATTCTAATGGATTTGGTTTCTAACGGAAGGCTCACAACTGCTTACGTTCCATGATTTTCAACATTTTCAATAACAACTCCTTTGTGATTCCCTAAAAAATAGGTAATGTTGAATACATTTCTCACCTCCACACCCTTACAGCTAACAAGATGAAGGATTCACCCTTCTCTCTTTAAAACAGAGATCTCCTCAAATCCTACCCCTTCTCCTTCCTCTGTTCCACCATCCATCCCTAGTCAAAACGTAAAGTCTCATGCTCATGAAAATAATTCATTTCAGTTACTGAGCTACTGTAGAAACTACACTTACAGAGAGTGCAGTCTTATTTCCCACAATCCAACTCCTAGCTAGTGCATTTTGCTGTCTCATAAGCTGGTGGGGGTTTTGACTGGCAACATGCCTCAAGTCCTTTCCTTGACTTTATTTCTCAGGACCTTACTGAATACAAAGAATAGGAAAAAAGATGGAAAGAGACCTAACCCTTATGAACAAGTAGACTAATACCTTAAATCCTTAAAGGTTTCCAACATCTGCTTAAAGTAGACGTATGCCACCTCTCTCTTCCACACCCGTCAATCAAGCCAACTCTTAGTCCAAGTTTAACTGCCACCCTTTATTTTTCTTAAGATGAAAGAGAGTAAACCAACAGACTCCATAAAAGCAGATGCACTGTTCCATGATTTCCAGAGCTTCACTGCCCAGATGTCACATGAAGGGCTGCTACAGACACACCTTCAGATGCCAAAGTCCCCCGATCTCCCAGAAGACGGCCACAAGGATGGCTTGGGCTTCACTATCAGAGGCAACCATCTGTGCTCAGTCAAGTGACAAGGCAACTTCCAGTCCTGCAAACTCACTTAAAGCCCTTCTTGTCTCAGAACCCTGTACTTCCCCCTCAGGATTTCTCAGCAGACTCCTATGGGTCGACAGAAAGCATTCACCTGCAGTCAAAACCTGCCGTTTCCCTGCTCCCAGCCTTGTAAGACTAGAGATACACAGTTACTGTAACCTGTCAGTAAGGGAGAATAAGACTATTACAAGCCTCACCACTCACCCAGAAGTGCTCTGCAGGAGACACCTGCGTTCATGCTAAGCGGTTTGTGGAATCTCACATGCACTCCCTCAACTCGGAGGTGCAGATCAATCACCGTGGCTCACACTGTAGGCAAAGCAAAAAAGCCTCCCTGCAACCAACCACCTTCATCAAACACAGCATATGCTTATCTAAGCATACAGAGCTGCATTCTGGATGCTCAGGATCTCCTCTCCAGTACACACTCCCGTGGGTAAGCACCCTACAACTATCCCCAAGTTTCCTGCCCTTCTGCTGCACTACCCCCTCCACCCCCCTTCACCCAAGAGGTCATGACCCACTCCCAATACAAACTAGCAGAGATTATTACTTTCCCCCATTATCCACTAACCCATGGGTGTTGGCATGCATATTCCCAAAAGGAAAAACTTTAGTTTCCTATAGCCCTCTCGCTCCTCTCCTCCGCAGCACAGCGTCAGCTGCTCTCCTTTCCACCTTCTAGGCGTTCTTTTAGAAACCAGCGAGGACAGTCAGCCCATCCGCAGGGGGTACGGCCACAACAGCCCCCTTCCTCCAGCTAGGAGGAGCCGCCCTCCCCAAGCAGGAGAGCCCTCTGCACCCCAAAGAAAACAGGACCCCCACGACGGGCTGCGACCCGCGGAAACGGGCCCACTCCACATCCCTCCGGTGAGGCTCCCCGCTCCCCGTCCCCACGGAGCAGCTCACAACCCGCGCCCCCAAACTCCTCCCGGGCATCCACCACATCCCCAGACACGCAATCCCGGCCCCAGGCCCTCACAGAGGTTCCGGCCACCCTTCCCCCCTCACTCGCTACCCACCCTCCCCCAGAGGAGGGCCCGTCCTCCCCGGCCCAGAGCCAGAGCCCCCTCAGCCGTCAGCCGCGGCGCTCTCCCGTACGAGCAGGCAGCGAGGCCGGAGGCTGGGCAGGAACGGAGCACGGAACACATACACCCCACTCCCGCTTCCCGCTCCTGCGCGGGCCCGCACCGTCTGCTCGGGGTCGATGTCGATGCGGAAGGTCTGCTGCTGCAGCGTTTTCAGTGTAATCTGCATGGCGGCGGCAGGCCACGCTCCTGCCCCCGTGTCCCCGACAGCGCAGCGGGGCCAAGCACGCAAGAGTAAGCGGGAGGAGGGGAACTAAGAGAGAGAGGAGATGCGAAGCTAATATAGGAAGCGAAGAGAAAAAGGGAGGAAGGCGAGGAGGAGGAGGAAGAGGAGGAGAAAGCGGAGGAGGAGGCGGAGCAACAGCTCGCCTGTGCCGCGCGGCCCCGGGTGCCAGTCACGCTCCCGCGCAGTGGCAGGCGGGATTGAGGGGACGCTCGGGCCCGCTACTCTGGCTCCGAGCGGCGGGTGCCCACTCTCATTAGAAGAGACACCGGCGTACGCCTGCGCGGAGCCGCCGCTCCTCCGCGAGCAGTCCGCAGGAGGCTGGGCTCACAGCGGCCTCCCAGCCTGCGCGGCGCCCACTCCTCTGCCCGACATCCGGCGCACTCGCTATGCGCAGGCGCGAGGAGCCGCGCGGCCGGGGCCTGCTTATTGCGCAGGCGGTGCGAGCTGGGAGGTGTGAGGGAGGGGAGTCGGGGGTAGTTTGCTTACGGGTGTGTGCGGTTCGTGTGCGTTATCGTTGTGAATGGTCTGGTATATGCAGGCGTTTAGGAGTTTGTACGAGCACAGTCTGCAGTGCGCAGGACATTTCCTTCTCAGTCACTCCCCGCGGTGATGCTGCATGACGGCGTGCCAGTGCAGCATGGGTGCCCTTTGTGGGAAGCATTGACTGATGCACAGGGACCTCAGCTGCCTCATCAGAAGAAAGACTACCTGTCACCAAAGCAACCCTCCAGGTTAGCATTCCTCCAAGGTGGTGATAAAGGTGTATTGTTACACCTAAAGCATGTTGAAGGCAAAATGTCTTTTCAAAGTCATGACAAGCATTATTGTGCACATACTGGAACAGTTGGGACTAATTCTCTGCCATAGTAATCCCAAGCTTTCTAACTAGCGTTTATAAGCTGTTCGTCTGCTTTTCCTAAAGTCTATGTCATCTTTTCTGCGTTATCTTTTCTACCTTGATCCCGTGGATACAAACAGCCCAGGATGTTGTTTGCTTATCACAGAAACTGATGAGGGGATGGGGCAATGTAGCACTTCAGCTCTGCCAGTGCTGGTTTCAATAGTTAGTCCTTACCTTTAATGAGTTACTAACCTCTGCTTCCCTTAGTACTCCTTAGGCAGTGAAGAGAGAGCCCTACTACAAATAACCCTTAAAGCTGAGCCAGCTCTAATGATCCTTGCTCAGCTCTTTACAACCTCTTATATCAGTAGGTGTGGAATCTCCCAGTGCATTTTCTTTGTAACCAAGGCTGGCTTTTTGCAAAAGAGGACACTAATCTTAGGCTAACTCAATACTGTAATAGACTTAAACCCCAGGTTTCTTTGTATTTTGCAATGGCTTGACGAGTTCTACTCTGCCACTTCGTCAATGTAATAAAACCCATCTTTTAACACATTATTAGAGTAAGATTGGGTTCATAACAGTTCTTGCCACCAGCATAATGGGAAAGGGGCCAGAAAGCTGCATTGCAATACAAAAGGAAAGTGGGAGACACCTCTCCCTGTGGGAGCGTATGAACCTATGTGTATATTGCACACACAGCTGGTGTTTGAACCTGTGCATGTATTCCACACATACCTGGTGTTGCTTCTGTCATCATCCACCTCAAGATCTGATACACAGCTGCTGGACAGCCACAGCCTCTTAGGGCTTTTGTGACCCAAAACAAACTGCTGACTGTTGCTAGTAGAAAGCCATATTCTTGGGAGCACAGAATAACTTGCTTGCATTGCATGAAGAGATACTTTAAAAAAAAATGAAAGAAATAAAATACTGCTTGCTATTTTTTGTATGAGTGACTGCAACTTACAGTATGCTGCTTGTTCACTTTCACTATTGCCTGATACTGGATCTGATTCTGTACTCTGCATAAAAAATAAAAGGCATTTTTTTTTAAACTTTTCATTCAGCAGTCGAGCATGTGTAAATGCTGAGCTTCACATGCAAATGAAAGTACCTTGTGCTGAGAGGGGTTGTGTGAGTTTCACTACTCATTTTTGCTCTAAAGTTGTTAAATGTAAACTACTCATTCTGATTTTTGTGGTGGCTCTCAATTAGTTCTGCCCAGTTTGTGGTGGGACGAGAGTTCATTTACATGGTAGCTCTTCAGCTCTGGTGTGAGGGCATGTGGAAGCCTCAGCATAACTGAGAATCAACCCCAAAGGCTGTGAACTGAGAAGGTTGAAGTTTTTCCTGACCATTTATTAGAACATATATGAATAGAATAAATAGAATGAGGATAAGAAAAATAAAAGTAGGATTTTTTTTTTTTTTCCCTACTGAGTGATATGGGAAACCTTAGGGTGAGTCACTGTACAGGGCCTTGTCCTACTAAATTAAATAAGTTCTTGGTGTTTCCTGTAGCTCAGCCCTTTAAGCTTCATAAATAGGTTACAGCAGAGCTTGACTCTCCAGGTTTTCTTTAGGCTGCTTCCCACTTGTTTCAGAACTGGGGATTGTTTTTCTTTCTTTTTCACAGGGTACTCTTGTCTTGTAGTTTCATAGTGGCTCTCCTTGACAGCCAGTGCTTGGGATCTTTTACATTTTGTATCTGAAGCATTTTGGATAGTTGCCCTGTGTTCAGACTGGAGTGTTACACTTACTGGCTTCATTTACAACAGTTAGTATACTGACTCAGTGAGTGCACAAACCCACAGCCTCTCTGGCTCTTCCTACAGAGCCTGAATTATTCTAATTTTTTTCCTCTACTAACCTGATGATGAGCCTCTCTTGTGTCAGCTGATGTCACTGTCACCCTCTTGCCAAGCACCGCTGGGAAAAGCCTATCTTGATCCTCTTAATTTCATCCCTATAGGCACCAGGGTGTACTGTGAGGTGCCCAAAGCCCCTCTCTGCTGCATGCTGAACCAGTTCCAGCCCCTAGACCATCCTCTCAGGTCACATACTTCAGCCTCAAGGTCCCAGTGACCTGCTCTGAGGCCCTCTGGTTTGTCAGTGTACTTCCTGTGCGTGAACCCAAAGAGAACATAGTACCTGGGTGAAAGCTGATGGGCACTAAGCAGAGAGGATCAGGCTTGCTTCTATCCTCCCTGGATAGGGGTGGCAATCCCTCAGAGTGAGCCAAGTGCTGTCTATGATGCAGGACTTGGGGGGAACTCCTATGGGAGGAAGCAGGGGAGCCCAGAGAGATGGCAAGCAGTGCTGGGGGGTTGGAAAAGCCTGGGGGGTTTGTCCTGCAGCTACCCAGGGAAGCAGGAGGTGTAATTGAAAGAACCCTCTGGCCAAGTGTGCCTGGGGATATCTGCCATGGCCAGAGTAACCTGACTGGGCCCTGAGAAGATGCAGCTGAGGCCTCAGTGGCTGGCACAAAACAATGGCACAGAGCACAAGAGAAGAGATGGAGTGGGCAGTGGCATTGCTTCAAAAGAGCTTATTTGGAGATGTACAAATCTTTTTAGCTGTGAAAAGTTTCTTTATTTGACAGCTGGGTTTTTTTGAGCACTAGACAGTAACAGTGGCACTGTGGTAAACCCAGATGCATGTGCATGAGTATGGCCCATGGTGGTGTCCCTGAGCAATGGTTCGGGACCATGCATCCCTTGCTGTTATACCCAGGAACTGCGTGTCACCCAGGCAGCACTTGGGCCAGCAGCTGGGTATCCTCCAGCCCTCAGGAGCACAGGAATGTTGTCATTATTACTGTAGCCCTAAGGATCAAATAATATGATAAATGTGTAAAAACTACAGAAACCATCTTGGTATTTCTGACAATGTAGTTCATGTAGTGACATGTAGTTCATAGGCAATGTAGTGACAATGTTACTCTCCTCCCATCCCTCCCCAGGATCTTGAACTTCTCTGTGTCAGGATCATTACAGTCATGGCTCCTATTCACTGCTGCAGCCTTGGCCAGTTCTTCCTTCTTATTAAGTAGTACATCCAGGACAGCATCATCCCATGCTGGTTCGTCCAGTATCTGTGTTATCCATGACAACCTTCAGAAATCTCATAATGGCCTTTTCTTTGCAGCAAGTGAAAGGGAGTTTAGACGTCCCAAGGATAGCCATGGCTAATGACCAGAAACTCAGCCATACCAGGAACGCTATAGTTCTGTGTACACACAGGGTGCTCTGGTTCAAACGTAGAGAATAGGAATATAAGACAGGGCCAGAAGATCCAATAGGGTTCCTTATTTTCTATAAACATCTCAAAACAAATTTACATTGTGGGTTTTCTTTCTTTGTTGTTGTTGTTTGTGCTTGGTTCAGAGCTTTTTTGGTCCTTCTGGCTCTAGCAATAAGGTATGATGAATCAGACACCCTGTCTTCTGAAACTGAAGGTCTTTTTTTCTCATGCATTAATGTATTTGTGATAAGTTTAGACCTTATTGGTCTTGGGCCAGCATGGCCATTCAGGATTCCTACAGTATTTGTGTACAGTAATTGTAACCTCCTTGACTTTAATTTTGTGAGGCTAAACATGCCAGGCTTCTGTAGTTTTGCCCTATTTCCTGTGGGTGTTTTAGTTGTTCTTCTCTGCTCCTCTCTCAGACTTATTTAATCTTTCTTGGACTTGAACTGGACACTACACATCTCTCTAGTACAATTTGTGTTTCTGAATGTTTCTTTATACCTGCTCTGTGAAAGCACTCACCTTTCTCACAGCACTATCAGTGACTTGTATCTATGTTAGGACCAGTTACATACACTTGCCTGGCTGTCTCAGCAGTTTTCAACCACTGATCACCAACTGAGAACAGAAATTCCTGCTTTTGTCCAAAGAGATGACTTTGCAGTCTGTACTGCATAATTAATATACCTTCTTCCAGTTCTCAGAATCACATCTTTTCCCATGTGGACTGAGCCTGTAACCTTTGAACTAATCACAATGTTTCTTCATGTTTTGCAACACAGTCATTAAGGAAAATTTTCAGTAAGATGGGTCCAAACAGCAATCCCTGAATAATTTCTCAAATAACTTACAAGCTAATGATCCCTGCTATCATTACAGATTCCTCAGCACTTTTTCTTCCTATATCAGCTTTTTACCTGGCATATCAAGATGGTACTAATCCCCATAAACTCATGAGCATAAACTCCTTCAAGTTGAGCTTAAAGACCAAACATCAAATCAGGTAAAGCAAGCAGACTTTAACTGGGCTTCAGTGAGGTGCAATGGAGATGTCATGCTGTCTAGATTAATCTGCACTGAGGGGAGAAAATAAAGGAATTATCAGGAGTTCTATATAGATTGTTCTTTCTTTGCTTGCTGCTGTTTAATGGCTTCTGTAAGAGGAGAAACTGCGAGGATTCTTTTTTCCATAGTTGTGCACACTTATGATAAAGAAGTAGTGGAAATGTGATTGGATAAACAGATTAAAACTGATAGTGGAGCAACACCAGTTAGTACATGATCAATACCACTTCACATTGAGAGGCAGAAGAGTAAAATTTGCCATAAGCTTAGCAGTGTGCTGCTTATTAGATGAGACAGGGCCTTAATGTTTCCGGCTGAGGCAGCGGAGACAAACATGTAAATTACAGGCTTTTATGTGTATACATGCCTTCCAGTCCACTCAATATGCAGCAAATCACTTATACCTGCTGAGAAGACAGGACACAGTATGTGCCACCTGCATGGAAGCCCAGCAGTTTTTAGCCACAGATACTCAGCCCACAGCCACACACAGTACTTACATCTGGTTGCCATGGCTGAAGCAATGCTGTGGTCTCACCAGAGATTTCTAGCAGTGCAGAAAACACTCTTAATTTCCAGCTGGTGAAAAACAAGAAAGTAAAAGACTGTTGAAAAGAGCAAGAAGGTTCCACAACCAAGGCTGCAAGGGGGATGGATTGGCTTAGATAGAAGATTCATGTCTGCATTCCCCACAGAAAACAATTACTAAAATCAATTTACTAAAGTAAAAGTGTAATTTTAGTATGATAAGTGATGATTTTGTCAATCTTAATAAGCAAATAATGATTGTATTGGGTTTGCAAATATAGTTAGGTTATGCCTCGACCCTCAAGTATCCAGTTGCTGCTTCGGGGAGGAGATTCCCAGTGTTGGTTCCCACTTATTACACTGTCTCGTTCTCTCGCAAGTGACATTGCCATTTGCTCTCTGCAGTGGGAGTATCATAGAAGATTTACTGGTTTGCATATATTACAGCATTTAAAGCTTATCAGCATGAAAATCCAAACTTGCAGAACAGAAATCTGGAATGCAGATAAATAGACTAAAAATATCACCCTTGTGGGCCTTCAAAGGACATAAAATCCTTCAGAAAACTTTTATCCCTGGAGTTTGATTTGTCATTCTTCTGTAGTTTGCAACTAGGATGTAACTCTTAAACAATCTGTCCTTGTAGTTTTGTTGCAGTTTCTTTTTATATCTTTCATCTTTGAAGAATAAGTCTTTTTTGCGTAAAGCTAGACTTAAGTGCTAAGTTTAGGGCCCAAACTGAGAGATTACTGTCTGGAAAGGAGTCTTGCTGGAGGAACTTTCTCAAAAGATGTGAAGTTGGTGGCTCTTTTCCTGTTTCCTAAAATGGTTTTTCTCCCTTTGCATGGAACCAAGGTGTCGGTTCACCGTTTTGCATCTTCTGTTCACCTTTCTTCCATTTCCTGGAGAGCTGCTCAGTCCCATGAAGGATTTGTTTCCTAATTCTGAAGTTATCTTTTTATGTACCAGCATTCTGGGGACAGCCCATCCTCGGATTTCCATGTGGCAGATCCACATTTAGGCTCATTGCATTCTTTTTACCCGTCCAGCAGATGGCATCGGAGCTCTAGAAAAGCTACTTGCTTCTTTGTACTATCGGATCCTGCAGAGATCCTTCTTTCTTTGTCATTTTCGATTCGAAAGATAATTATGCCAACAGGATTATTTTAGACCAGTTAAATTTGGGTTTTCGTCGACTTTGAAAACTTGTATATGTATGTATTTTTAAAAGGAGGTGATCTTTTCCTGAAGCCTAATAACCTGGAAATTTTATTTTTCTTCTTCAGTGTACTTACAGTAAATTCAAGAAGAATTTCTCTTTTACTGCTTTCAGGTGAGGTTATAGTTTATTTCTCAGTTTGAGGCTGATTTCTCAAGTTCATTATTAAACTGATGTCATACTCCAAATATATTCAGTACTCCAGCTATGGTGAACACATAGGCAACATAACAAATGTTAATCACATTGTTGAAATAATATTATTTTTAAATTATATTTCTTCCTGATAGACTCCACAGTGGTGGCCCAGTTCAAAACTACTGCTTATATGCATTAACAAAAAAGAAAAGCTAATGCAAAAGCCTATTATGACTATAGAAGATCTAATAAATTCATTTTCAGTGTCATACTTTGTTTTGTTGACTCTAATTTCTATACTTTAATAGGAGAATTTGTAATTATCACTTCAGTTCTTACAAGAAGTACGATATAATCCATTTGCTCTTCCGTTTCCAGGATGGCAAAAGACAGCAGCTTATCTGTGTCTAATCCCTGCTACACTGCTCTTCATAAGAAGTCTCCTATGCCAGTTTCTTTCCTAGCAAACACTTCTAAAGGCTGCCAAGGCAAGAAAGAGTAGTAAAGTGATGGCTTTTTTCTGTTGTTTTTTTTTTTTTAAGAAAATAATTTTAACACTACCAACCACAGGAGTATTATATTATGTATGAAGGATATCAAAACAATTCCTTCAGTTCACTGATAATAATGTTTGGTAAAAGATTTTGGAAGTCAGATGCAGGGATTGTGAGAATGAAGACCTTGGGCTCACTGTAGGAGAGGATCTGGTTCATGACCACTTTAAGAACCTGAACATGCACAAGTCCATGGCACCTGATGAAATCCATCCGTGGGTCCTGAAGGAGCTGGCGAGTGAAGTTGTGAAGCCACTGGCCATCATATTTGAAAAATCATGGCAGTCAGGTGAAGTTCCCGACTACTGGAAA
>NDXB01014104.1:5680-22581 GCA_002631895.1 Agapornis roseicollis
AAAAAAAAAAAAAAAAAAAAAAAAAAAGCATTCTAAAATTGTGTCAATCATGAGCCTAAAGCAATCATAGAATAGTTAGGGTTGGAAAGGGCCCTAAGATCATCTAGTTCCAGCCCCCACTGCCATGAGCAGGGACACCTCACACTAAACCGTGCTACCCAAGGCTTCGTCCAACCTGGCCTTAACCACTGCCACGGATGGAGCATTCACAACTTTCTTGGGTAATGCAAAAGTAGATAAAATATAAACCCTCCAGGAAAAAAAGTAGGAAAAATGTTAATTAAGCAATAATTAAAACATAGCTATATATTTTATTAAATGCATTTTACAGATGTCATTGCAGAAAATCCAGGGAGCATTCCTCAATGGTTACGAAAACTGGAATGCAAGTATTTATTGTTGATGTTAGGGTACTTAATCTCACTCACTGTTTTGGCGAAGCTTCGCTGAACCTTATTTGCAGTATCTAAAGGCTCTTATCTAATTAGGAAAACTACTGGATAACCAGAATTGTTTTTTCCTGAACATAGATTGCAACCTCATCAGCAGAGAGCTTCTCTGTCTGACTTAATTTGTAATTTGATACTTACTTTAAAGTTTTGCCCAAACAATTTGATTTCTTTACCTATAACTAAGAGAAAAATAACAGAAAAATAGCATGCAATTGATTATTTTGAAGATAACAGAAAAAGGTCATTCTTGTGACTTAAAATTCTGGTTATAGATTTCTACTTAGAAGAGAACTTTATCATATTTGTTTGTTTCTTGGTTTGGTTTTGGGGTTTGTTACTGTTTGTTACTGTTGTTTTATTCATCTCTATCTTACCTAAATGGCCAGTTAAAAAGCTTCCTAGCTATTGTAGTTTGTGTCCAAAATCTACTACGTTTTAACAGCTGCTTTTGTTGTTTTTATACTTGTATGCTGCTTAAAGCTTATTTAATCTCCTAAAATGACCTTATTGTGTACTCTTATGCAATCCTATTTTAAAGAGATTTAGGTGCCTACAGCTGGAAACAGGCTTGAACTGGGATTTTCAGAACAGTGCCTTGCACCAAAGTCAGTGGCTGTTAGGCTTCTGGTAAATCCCTCTGGATTCCTGTCTATCCTTTTAGAAACCTCAGTGACCTTGAGGAGAACCCACAAAGCCCTCATCTTACCCCAGTGAGAGTGAGAACTCCCATAGGGCTGCTTGTGTTATACTGGTGAAGTGAGAAGGCCTCGAAAGCTGAACTTCATAGCTTGATTGAGAGATCAGGTGGAACAGAAAAGTGTTCAGAGAGCAACTGAATCTCAGAAAAATAATGGATGAGGACATGAAGGTTGCTAGCTATGTTTCTTTTTTGTTTTACTTGCCTACTGGATTTGCCTCAGCTCAGGCCTTAATAATATTGGCATCCTCTGAGTTGTTCTCAAGTGACAAGATATGGCATAGTCTGTGCCACGGCAAGCACAGACTCACAACAGTATGCCCCAAAACTTAAAATCTGTACAGGAATGTTACTTAAAATGAATATTTCCCATGCCTGTAATATTTCTCTTCTTGGAATGATTAATTGAGGCTATTTCAAACAGAAAATTTGTACACTCAAAGATACTTTGAGTGCAGTGGCATTGAAGAGGTTAATTTAAAGCAAGGAAGCAAGGATGGAGCAGGAAGGCAGTAGCTCCTGGCTAAAAGGCTGGTCCCAGGTTAAACTAGTAAGCTCTATAAAAGTACTTCTCTGGTAGTTAAAAGGAGTCTAATGCAGCTGAATGAAACACCTTGTAACCAAAACCCAAGCATGTTATGTAGCTTGAGTTAAAAATTTCTGTTTAGGTTGTAACAACCTGTGTTCCTTTTGGTGTTAGCCTGAAATCTCTGAACTTGAGAAGCAGTTATAGGGGAAAACTTTCTTGCTGACAGACTTGTTTCTTTGGAGGTGAATTAGCTCACTAATGTTTTGCTCTGCTTCAGCTTTATGCAGCAAGTTATTCCTTTCCCAGACCTATGCTTCTTGGTATTTTTTTGTTCTTTTTCCTTTGGACACATGCTTTGTTTTTAGCCTGGTGTTGTAATATTTCACTACTGAAAAATATTTTTCCTCCTATCCTTTTTATGGCAGTAATTTATGTTTTTGCTAGGCACTTTGGGCAAATCTGAAAAACACAGAGGTCCAGATTCAAGAGTGGATTCACATACCCTAGTTTCTCCTGAGGTGCAGTTTAGGAGTCCAGAATCAAGATCAATTTGCATATAAACTATGCCTCATTGCTTGAGTGCCTGTTAATCCATAGGCACCTAGTTTCCTTGCCTGTAAAATAGCTTTAGTATGTGTTCATGGTGAAATGCAATGCTGTGCAGAACCTCAAGTCCATATGAAGTAATAGTACAAAATCTGCATATGTACAAGTCCAGAAGCAACCTTGCGTGCATTAGTGTGTTCCTGAAATGAGCTAATGAACAGTCATTTGTTCAAAGCTGCAAGTTTAGCTGCCATGTCTTCATTAGTAGAATGAGATTACGAGTAGTGAGGAAGGACTGGTATGTAAGTGAAAGATGTCCAGTAGCTACGAATTGTTTCCTAATGCTGCCTCCTGTTTCTCCACTTTCACTGAAGTGAATTGGTGGCCCAGATTAGTATACCCCCATATATCTGGCTGGGTTTCTTGTGCTTTGGAGAGGGTTGATCAGCAAAACGCCTCCTACAGCAGTTTACTTATGCTTGGACAGGCACTGATGCCTAGCACCCCTCTCTGGGTGAACAAGGGTGTTCTGCTGATTCCTGGTGTAGTTATGAAGTAAGGACAGATGTTGTGTCATATGTAAGATACAATGAAATACCAGAGGACAAAGCTGCTCAGAAGTAAGCATCTGTCCTACTGCTGTAGTTAGATACAGTTAATTGCATACTGTTACTTGACTTCAACAGTAGAGACTCTGCATAGATTTCTAGGTGATATAACAGAAGACAGAGATTGAAGGAGTAATATTGAGTTATATTTAATCAGAACAATTAATTGAAACAGCAGACAAAAATCTGGTTTGCATTATCTTAAACTCTTTATGAACATTAGCAGGAAAGAATGCAGAAAAGATCTTCTTGAGCTTGAGAGGAAACCTTGTAGGTTTTAGTCAGGCTAGTTTTATTAACCAAGGTTATAGATAAGTTAGATATGAGATTTTTAAAGGAATATGAGGCAATCTTTTCAGATTGCATTGTAGTCATCATTTTTCAAAAGCTGATAGAAACAAATTTTCAACTCCATGAAATTAATTTCCTTTAAGTATTTTGTAATAGTCACTGAAAACATTAAAATAGCAATAGTGAACCAAAGGTGTGTTTAAAAATTATTGTTCCAAAGAGGGAAGAGAACAGGCATGAGCAGTGTCTTTTGGATAGGTATAGCTGGACTTGTGATCAATTGAGTAAAGTAAGAGGCTTGATATATTAAAAGATGTCATGCAGTTTGTCTAGTCTATCAAGAATAAAAATTGATGATTCTGCTGCAAACTAAAATGGGTGAGAGTATAAAGTGATAATAAAGATGGTTTTATTCTGGTTTTGGCAGTTACAACAATCTCCGGGTGCAAAGAGTGCACTGGTCTTTTTTCCCATTTAGATATTGGGTTTTGCTTTTCTTTAATGTTTCATTGAAGTAAACCACCTGGACTTTTGAATGCTATTCAGCCTGCAGATTTATGCACATGAGGGGGAAGGGAATTTTCAGAAGGGAAATTTATAGGCTTTGTATGGGATGCCTGTAAACCTGTACCACATCTGCAGGTGTGGCCATTATATCTATTAGCTCAGTTCTGTTTTCAAGTTTCTCTGGGGATGAGTGATCCACAAACTGCAATAATTTATAATGTTATATTGAAAGTAATGGTTTCTACATTATAGTGATTTCCATTTTCTAGTCCCCAAGCTCTGATTCCTCTGAAAGCAGAATCTTTCACAGGTATAAGCATCAGTTCATTGACAAACTTAAGAAAGTGCTTAATTTTAAACATGTGAATAGCTCCCCAGATATGTCATAAAAAAGATACCAATAATAGAACTCCACATTTCATACAGTATTTAGCAAATACAGACAAAGGATACAGGTGTACTTTAAGAGAGTTGTTTGTTTTTTTTTTCTTTATCAAAGTGTCATTTCTAGTTCATGGTGTTATTAAAAGCAGCAGTATAAGAATGAAAGCATATACACAATGGAAACAGGATTAGCTTTACGGTTTATAGCATTTATGAGGAAACAAGAGTCACAAGGGCGTTTTAAAGGACTGTCTCACTCTATTCTACATTACTATATTTCCTCATTTGACTATCACAGGTATACATAAAAACAGCTAATGCTGGAGAAAATACTTGTGTCAGCAAAACACAGATTCGCTAAAATACCTGCATTTATAGTCCAACTGCATCCAATGCCATGAGTTATGAATGCTCTGGAATTAAGTCATTTACAAGCCATAATGCTAAAATTGAGGTTGAATGGAAATTTTTATGTCTGTATCACACTCTGAAATATAACAATGAAAGGAAGTTGGAAAAATCAAATCTGTGCCCAAAACTTTCAAGATACAATATGTTTCCTAACTTTAAACTATGTGAATTAAAAAAAAAAAAAAAAAAAAAAAAAAAACTCCNAAATTTTTATGTCTGTATCACACTCTGAAATATAACAATGAAAGGAAGTTGGAAAAATCAAATCTGTGCCCAAAACTTTCAAGATACAATATGTTTCCTAACTTTAAACTATGTGAATTAAAAAAAAAAAAAAAACAAAACAACAAACTCCTAAAATGTCAAGCAGAGGGTTTTTTTAATTACTGTTGTTATGATGATGAAAATACAAGCATCAGTTACTCTAACCTTACTGAACTAAATAGTTTCTTCTTGTGATGCTATTTCTACCCCTGGGAGAAATGTTGGGATGACCAGCCAGATCTTTAGTAGAAAATTTTTATTTATTAGAACTCCACTGACTTGGTTCTAAAGTTCTGTTTCTGCTCCTGTTTGTACACTTTTCTCCTGGTTGCTAGCAGTCTCTTGTAGCTCTTAGTTCAGTCATAAAAAGAAAATATTCTTCTTTTAGCTGTCGTACAGAAAACCATGTTTTATCCCAAAGTGAAAGTACTGTAACAATACTGACTTGAAAAGTTAATTTCCTGTATTCTTATCTGCCATTATGAGCAGTAAATTAGTACAGCACTTTTATAAGTGGTTAAAATTGTTTATAGTTTATGTCATAAACATTCTTTTATCAGATTCAAGTATAACCAACAGATACATTCCACTGAATCCTACATATCTCAGATCTTTGAACTTTACACTCTACATAAAAAGTTAATAGCATAATTTTCAATCCTACATTTTACAGCTGAGATTTGTAGAGAAGATGACACTTTATTCTGGGAGAGGAAGTCTAATATATGTCTAAAAGGCTATGAGATCATGTATGGAAGCAGTAATATATACACATGAAAACTAGTAATATATAAATATTCCTTTTGAGAACTACTCTGATCATAAGAAGTTTTCATGAATTCCTTAAGGGTTGGTCAACCTAGTCCATTTATTTGTAGTCAAACACTGGAATAGATCATGCTACCAGGACATCTGCTGAATAAACTGAGCCATCTGCTTAAAAACTGATGGCACAATATAGAACACAATGTTTATAATCTCTACAATTTCAGCACAACTAGTTTATCATTTCTATAAAAATGTAATTAGAGCAAGAGTGTCACTATTGCAAAGCCGAGTTTTCAGCCTTCTGCCATCTCAGCATTCCTGATGGAGAAGGAAAGAGAATAAATGTTGCTTCTGACCCCTGGTCCTGTACGTCCAAGATCTGAGCAGGTGACGCAGAAGAAATAAGGCTGGGAAGAATGGTCCTCCTCTGTCTCTGGTACATAGTTCTGCAGCCAGCCTCAGTTGTGCTGGGTGAAATTTTGAGGAAAAAAATGAACTAAAGCTCACATGCAGTATTGTACTTGACTAGGTGTTAATTTTTATTCTTTCTTCAGCAGACAGTAATGAAACAGGAATAAATAAATACTCAGCTATTAAGTCTAGTATCAGGAAATTGGTTTATGCTAAACTGGCTTTCCCCTGATTAAAGTAACTTCACATTCAAAGGGAATATATAGGATATCAGGCAAAGATGTGTTTTAAGTTCCTGATACTAATCATTGTACTCTGGGCCAAATAATGTTCAATAGTAAAGTGAAGGATCGGTTATTAATGCGTTTTGCCTTTTTAAAACTTCTGATTTTAAGGGGATAATGCATTTATATCTCAAGCTGATTTAGTACGTGGACTCAGTTTTAATGTGATGCCAAAACCATTCCACTTAAAAAGTGAATCTACTTTTATTTTATGCTTATAGTCATGGGCTAAGGTTGGAGAGCTCTACGGGTTTTCACTGAGAACAATTCATCCAAATATTGTCATAATTCAGATGATGTATTTTAAGCATCGTGGGTGGACTGTTGAGCAACACCTGCTCTCATTGCCTTTGACAGGAACCAACATTATTTAGCCTTGTCATAAAAAGTCTTTTTCCTCTTCTGTCAATCTGTTACTATACTACCTTTCTGAAAATACAAATTAGCTTGGATCCTGTGCTGTTCCTGAATTGCGTTTGTCCAAGGTGGACTGTGTCTACATGGGTGGCATGCTATAAATTTTGGACCTGCCATTCTATTTTTTACACCTTTAATGTATGCTGTATGGATCCCAGGCCTGTTCTGCAGTAAAACAGTGAAATGTCTCCCTTGAGAATGATATTTAGGGTAGGTGTTGCCAAATTGCAGGTTACTCTTCCAGAGTGTTCCTGGCATATCCTGGCCTTGCCTTCAGGGAGAGCATTGTTGGAAATCATGTCTTTAGATTGTTGGGGGATTCCTCATGTTTAGGGAATTTCTTTCTTCAACTGTAAAGCACGTGTCCAAACAGGTTCTTGATATTTTCACATACTTGATACTTGGTCTCACTTAATTCAGTGGGCAAAATTGCTTAAGCAGATAGAGACTTGAGTGTCAGCCTTCATGCAAGAGGTTTTGTTAGGGCAGTGTAGACGATAAATAAGCTTCCGTATATCGTTGTGTTAATACTTTTACATCACATGTAACATTATTTCAAAACTCTCTTTAACACATTTTCAGTCCACTTTAGATTTTTATTTGTTTGTTTATTAAGAGGGTGCTTTTTCTTCAAAGCAGATTATGTATTTTTCTTTTCAACCCTTCCCATGTAAGATGTCTGGGTTTTATACTTTAATATATATAACCTTATATAGATGCTAATTTTCTCTCCTGTGTATGCAATCACTTAAATATAAGTAACTTTTCTACTCAAATTGCAAAATGAGTTCAATGTTAAGCATTTGCTCATCTTAAAGGTGTAAACGATTCTACCGAGTTCAAGCACACTGAGAAAATGCCACATGTGCTTTAGTGATTTCAACAGTAAATATGTTTTAAAATTAGGTCAAAATGATTTCTAAATGTGCTTGTGAACATCATGTTTTCCTCACTTTAAAAAATATAGGTGTCATCTAAAATTCTTTTATCGTTGATATTTTTCACATTACTGTTTTGCACTAAAATAGTGATCTTTCTGGAGAGTTTTATTTCTTCCTCTCGCAAACTATTTTGCTTGCCTAGGACTATTTTTTTTATCTTGCACAGTCCAGAGGTTCCAGACTTCAGAATTCAAAAATTCCATGAGAGAATCCTGGCTTTTAAATAACTGCCAATGTAGGTGAGGTTACAGTATGTCTCATATGGAGTTCAATGCTCAAATGCTAGGCAAACAGCTGGCATTTAGGCTGACACTAATCAAAAGATTTTGATCATTGATTTTGTGACATCTGCCAAGATGAAAATATTTCTTTCAATCTGGTTTTGCCATTAAGATGGTTTTCCACTTATTTTAGTGCTAGGGATAAGCCAGATCTCTTTCATGTTTCAAGTGCATTTTAGCCGGAGAAAACAGGCTCCCTAAAGCCATCAGAGTAATGAGGTGATTTTAAAATTTCCCCTGGGTTTAATAAAAGGTGGTAGTTTTGGTGAAATTTCTCTGATAGGCCTTTCTGTTAATGCTTATCTAGGTAATGCACCTTCCAAATGTTCTGACTGGAGTGTTTGTGATATTAAGAAGACTTTTTCATGTAGATCCACAGATGTTTTTTTCTGCACCCTTTTTATTATGAGTTGGGGTTAGAATTTCACAGCTTTGTTGAAGGGTATTTTGCATTCTCTATGCATTTAGCTATAGTCATATTGAATTCCCCAGGGGAATGTGGGGGAGAAGAGACTCTTAAAAGACAAGCTTGTTGAAATGAATGCAGTGGTTACTGCCAAATGCCAGCTGAGTTATCACAGTGTAACTGCTTCTTATTCTCTTTAATATGGTGTCTCATGAACAATATGGGGTTTGGATGCCTGATGGTTGATGCAAAGGAGAGCAGGTTACCACTAGAAGAAATGGTGCATCAGAGTGCTCCAGATATAGAGGAAATGTGTATTTTCAATTGATTTGCATTTTTGGGAAACAAAGAAAATATTTTATGGTGGTGTAACTAAGCATAGCTTCATCAATTTCTGGTGGCAGTTTGAAGATTGCAGACATCTTAGGGCCTCGCCTTTTAGTCAAAGGCTAACTACTAAAGCAGATTTACTTCATGTTTGCTGCAAACTGGAATTTGTCTTGTTGCTTCCAGTTTCTAGTTCATCTGGGAGCAGTCAGGAGGAACTTTTTAAATTACTTTTTAAATGTAACCTGGTATTGATGCTCCTGCATGAAACTTTGTTTAGCAGAATTAAAAGAGAGAAAAATGGCAGATAAACTTTCTGAGAAGCTTTTACATTGTGCTAGTGAAAGATTTAGGTCAGTATCTCAGTTGACAGCTCTACAGCCTTTTTCATATTAATTATTTAAACTGCAGTGAAATGCTTTTTTTGATATATGTGACCATCCTTTAAAAGAACCCAAACACTAAAGACTGTGGCTTTTCCTTCCAAGATCTTGCCAGTGGCCAGAAATACGTGATCCTTAAAGGGGATGCCTGACTGAATACACAAATTGTTAGTTTGGTTTCTTTTTTTCAGGAAGCTTTGTGAGTAGAGTTGCACTTAAGTCAAGTACTGTACATTTCTGGTCACAGAGCAGTACAGTAAGATCTGACTGTGCAGAGACTAGAAAGCAAATAGCCTTAACTACTCCTGTCTTAATATACAATACACAGCCCAGCTCTCTACAGTTGTGTTTAGCTGGCCACCTAGACAGTTCATGTGTCTAACATACAAATATACTGTCCTTGCCATCCACGGCACATATTCTTTGTTCTTGTCCTGTAGAGAGTTTTCTGATTTGCAAGTAAGGTTTTGAGCTGGCTACCAGGTATAAGGTGTTCTTCAAACCATCCTTGGTCCTGCTCACTTACAGTTCTTGTTTTCATTCCTCTGAATAAATCTGAAATTTCTAGGCAAATAAAGGGCCCTGACAGCATTTTTGTAACTTCACAATTCTCACTTCTACTTGTTTACTTTACATGTAAGCCAAGAATTGGAATCAGTTGATGTGTTGGCGTTGTATGACTGAGTTCTTCTGTACTGGCTCAGTCAGGGGTTTGAAAACACTTTCAGAGTATGGATTGCATTTCAGTAAATAGTGTATCGAACAGACATACCTCCTCTCATTTGCAATTACACGAACTGTTACTCTTCATTTTTAGAGTACAAGATGAGCTTAAGCAACTATTTCAGGAGAAAAAGAACACATATTGGAAAAGCATTGGAAAAGAATGTGTGTATATATATTTATATGTATGTGCATAAGCTCCCTGTCAACAGGAGTTACAGTAGAGGCTCCAACAAGTAATGCTGTTTCATCTAAAGCTATTTTTTCAAGGTTTCTTACCTATATTTGACTTTTGATGATGCCTTCTGTGGCTGGTCACACATAGGACTCACAATGCCTACTAAGCAGTGATTTGCTTCATGTTTGCCACAGCTTTAGAGACAGGATTCAGAAATGTGGGTAAGACCTTGACACAGTTGACAGTTCTTGCAAAAGGGCTAGAAAGATTTTAGACAGTAGACCTAAACCCAGGTGTACAGCCTTTTGTTACAGATCTGGGAACGTTTTGGAATGCCTGGCTTTAATTAAAGTCTTAGAAGTTTTGAAGAGATCTCTAATTTCTGTTTCAACTTGTCAGCAGATTACAAGTTCATTTCTCAGCTGCTTGTTCTCTCGGCATCTGAAGAGGACATGGCAGCAATCAGCTATTCCAGCAATCCTGTTCTGTACCTTTCCAATTAAGTCTCTACATTGGATGCTACCATCTATGTAGTGGTATAGTGAGAGGCTATATAACAGCTCCACTGGCTTCACTTTATGTAACCTGTGGATGGAGACTTATTAAATGTATCAGAACTATGGATTTGGCCATCCCAGAATAGCTTCAGTAACATTATGGGGAAAGTTGGAGTTATTAATGGGTGTATGCAGAGAAAATCTTGTAAGTCCTCTGTAGTTTATAATTAAGTGAAGAGAATTTTGTCACTATATGGATATCTTTTTCAGTGTATAAATATTGAAAAAAAATTTATTTCAAGCTTTGGGCATCTTACCACAGGCTGAAATTCTCTGATGAAATGTGTGACTGTTCAATGTGTGATTGTTCAATTTGTTCCTGCAAACATCCACAGCAATAAAACATCCTCCATAGTGAGTATTTGAATAGTGGTGCTTTTCCTCAAGGGGGAACTAAAAAAAAAAAGGGAAGAAAAGAAAAGCAAAAATCCGCAAAAGGCCGCCCACTGTAATATGAAATTACTTTAAAATGTTGATTTTTTCAAAAATAGAGAAAAACTGAAAGTAAAAACAAGGCCACCTGCACTCACAATAGTTGGACTGTGTATTAAAGATGAACTTTGGTTTTGAGATAGAAGTGTTTCTGTTTCTATGTCTTCTGTATGTGGCTCTTCCAAAGAGCTGGCTTACAACTGTGTCTGTTCCCCCATACCCTGTTGTCAAAATGATAACATGAAATACAGCTGACTGACCTGATTTCTTAGGACAAGCTGACCTGTTTCATTGTTCAGTCTTTAGCCATAAGCTTCAAGTGCCAGCCTTCTAGGGATCTTTTTGGAAATATGTAAAAATCATATTCTATAGATGCAGTCAATTTAAGGAGAAGAAACAGCACTGAATTCCTGTGTTATTAATTTAGTTCTAGAAAATAAAAGGATTCTGAGCCTTGTAGTGTTCTTTGCTGTATTCAGTATTGGAGTAAATCTTCACAGTTATGAAAAAATTAAACTGGGACAGTTTTTCTACTGTTATAGATTGCCTACTAACTTAGTGCTTTGGCTCTGTGAAACTTATAACTAAAAAATAACAGGAATTAAATCAAGCAAAGCACCTCAGTATGACATCACCTGGAAAGTCAAAGTGAAGATAATTTCATTTGAAAATATCTGTAATTAAAAAAAAAAAAAAAAAAAAAAAAAAAAAAAAAAGAAAAAAAAAAAAAAAAAAAAAAAAAAAAAAAAAAAAAAAAAAAAAAAAAAAAANAAAAATAACAGGAATTAAATCAAGCAAAGCACCTCAGTATGACATCACCTGGAAAGTCAAAGTGAAGATAATTTCATTTGAAAATATCTGTAATTAAAAAAAAAAAAAATGAAAGAAAGGAAAAGGAAAGGAGAAGAAAAAAGAAAAGAAAGAAAAGAAAAACAAAAGAAAAAAAAAAGAAAGACAAAAGAAAAAAAAGAAAAATGTCAGTAAATTTAGTGCATTTCATTTGATGTGAGACTAAGCAGGGAACTTTCAAAAGATGAATTTTATACAGGGAGAATTTGTATTTTGTTCTTGATACTAGGGCACCAAAAATACACCAGCTTTCACATCGTGAAAGTTTAAATGTGTTCTTGTATTGAATACCCTACATTATTTCATAATTTCTTCCATTTTCTAATAGTCTAGGTTCTGCTGCATGAATATTCCTTATCCTGTCCTACTTGGTATGCTAATTGATGTCTGGAGTAGTTGCAAATGAACATGTATGAAAACACTTCCACCATATCATGAAACATCTTTCTAATCAGTGTGAATCCTGTTTCTGTAACAGTAAATACTATATTAGCTGTTAGCTGCTTAGGATAATCATACAGATACACAATTAAAAAAAAATCTGTTTAAATATATAAGAATATAATAACTCCATTTTCAGAATCTTGGCCAAGATTGAAAAATATAAAATGCTGCTAATGCGGCTTCTTGTTTCCATATGTATGTAGAAAACATTCAGGAGCTCTTGAAACAGAAATATGAAAATATCAGTGGCTGAAAATATTTTGCTAAAGCTGATATTATGCTAAA
The DNA here is from genome assembly GCA_002631895.1 of Agapornis roseicollis. Classification (NCBI taxonomy): domain Eukaryota; kingdom Metazoa; phylum Chordata; class Aves; order Psittaciformes; family Psittacidae; genus Agapornis; species Agapornis roseicollis. The sequence continues at coordinate 18,056 of NDXB01014104.1, forward strand.
ATGTGGCTTTCTCCAAACAAATGCCCTTTAAGAGCCAAATATTGGTATAAAACCTTGATTAATGATTACATTTTTTACCAAGAATAATACTCATTATATATATAATATTTATCATATTCAATAAGGTATTTGCATGGCAGGGATATGGTAAACATACGTAATGTTTAAAACCAGCAAATGATATTATGTTTTTATGTGTTTTATCTATTTAGATTCTTGTTAAATCTATTGTCTCACAGAACTCCGCTTAATCCCTGTAAGAGACATCTTGGATTTTATCATTTCACTTTTTTGTTTAAGTGAATTCAGATTTTGCTGTCAAAGAAGATGAAAATGTTGGCAATATTGTACTATATGATCAAATTAAATCATTGTTCTAAGTCATAAACAAACACAAAAATATTTTGTTTCCCTGTAGATTCACAATAGGCTACAAAGTTGAACATCAAGCAAATTTCTTTTAGTCAATTACCTTTATTAATGTTTGAATCTTTATTAATGTTGGTATTCTCAGTGTGGTTTGTGCACTTAGATTTATGGGCTGCAAAACCATTCTCACACATACAGCTAAGTTAATTCATTTGGAATGAGAAAATTCCTTCAACTTCTTGGTCTTGAAGACTGCAGTATCACTTCCTGTACAAAGCACTGAAATAAAAAACATATCAGAACTAAGCATGTTGTTAAAATTCGTTTGATGGTGCAATTATACAATTTCTGGAGTCTGTTTGTTTTAGTTTTTGTCTTGGTTCTGGTCCCAGGTACTAACTCATGCCTTCTGAATAGTGTAACATAGAGAGCACACTGACAGTTAATACTGCCTCCTTATTCAATAATTTTTTTATTATAACTATGTCTGCATGGATTCAGTTCCTTAGCAGAGTGAATGCTTTAACTTGTAGAACAGCAAAACTGAAAACAAAACAAGACTGAATTTCAGTGTCTCCAAAAAAACAATTTTAGAAAATTACCTGATTTTGTTTCACAGAAATCAGGAGCAGCCCTAGTAGGATGGTGTTTGCAGGTATCATTTGCCAAAATATTTTGTATTACTCAGTTCTAATTCTGGAATTTTGATGTCCCTGTTGAAGTTAGTATGTGCTAGTCACTTCAGAGTGTGAGAGATATTGATGTTTTAGGCATGGTTAAGTCACAGTCAGCATCACTAAGCTAAAAAACAAACCTGTGGGCTTGGTTATCTTTCTAGTTAGCTATTCGAGTCAAATTTGAACTGTTCTGTGGTGTTTATGGTACTTGACTGTCCTCGTAGTTGCTCTGACTACCTACTAGCACTGTGGTAATTGCAGTGTAATGTCACCAGATTAGAAGTCTGCAGATCATGTTCTCTCATGTCCAGAGAATGATCAAATGTCACCCTCTGCAAAATGGTAAGGCTCCTTCAAAAGACTAATTCATCTCTTAGGTATATGCTTTACATGTTTTCCATTTGGCTGAACAGTGCAGGAGCTTGCACTGGATATAAATTCAGGTCTTGGAAAGTTACATCTAGCCAATTAGTAAATGCCTTGTGGATTTTTATTTGGTTTTAGTGAAAATTTAAGAAAAGATGGGTAATATGAGGCACAGATAATTTTTTTATTATTTGGTCAGCAGACTCTAGGTGTTCCCAGACTGGGTGAATCTATAGATATAAGGATATAACTGATATAACTTGGGACAAGCCCAAGAGAAACATGCTGGGGCTTGAAGGATGGCAGACTAGGGATGACTCACAATCTAGTTTCATTTGAGGGATTGGATAGTTGTTTAGACCCTCTCCCGCAGGAGAAAAAGGGTACTAGGGCAAGAGTGAGCAGGGCTCACTCACAGAGCTTTAAGTTAGATTCAAAGTGGGAGGGGGCTGTAGCTGGGTTTGAGTTAGTGGGGCATTGTTCTAGTATTAATGTAGACCAGAAGGCCTCCTGCCTCCCAAGGGTGCCACTAGCGCGCTCTGCTTGCTGCCTGAAATGCCTGTGTACCAATGCACGCAGCATGGGGAATAAACAGGAGGAGTTAGAAGTCTGTGTGTTGACTAAAGGTTATGGTCTGGTGGTAATTACAGAGACATGGTGGGACAGCTCACATGACTGGAATGTGGTCATGGACTGCTATGTCCTTTTTAGGAAAGATAGGTCAGCAAAGCGAGGTGGTGGAGTTGCTCTTTATGTGAGAGAGCAACTAGAATGTGTTGTGAGTTCTGTCCAGGAGCAGATGAGGAGCAAGTGGAAAGTCTGTGGGTATGAATTAAGGGGCAGGCTGGTGCAGGTGGTACGGTTGTGGGGGTCTATTATAGACCTCCTGATCAGGACGAAGTAGTTGATGAGGCTTTCTACAGGCAACTGAAAGCAGCTTCACAACTGCATGCCTTGGTCCTCATGGGGGATTTTAACTACCCAATATTTGCTGGAAGACTTACATGGCCAATCATTCACAGTCTAGGAGGTTTCTCCAGTGCATTGATGATAACTTTTTAATGCAAATGGTGGACAAACCAACTAGGAGAGGAGCGCTGCTGGATCTAGTACTCACCAACAAGGAGGGTCTGGTTGCAGTGGTGATGGTCAATGGCAGCCTTGGCTGCAGTGACCATGAGATGGTGGAGTTTAGGATCTTGTGTGGGAGGAATAGAATACCTAGCAAGGCCACAGTTATGGATTTCCAAAGGGCCAACTTTGGCCTCTTCAATCAATTGCTAAGGGAAGTCTCATGGGAAAGGGTACTAGGTGGTAAGGGGGCACAAGATCGTTGGTCAGCATTCAAGGACCACTTCTTCCAAGCTCAGGATCAGAGCATCCCAATGGGTAGGAAATCAAGTAAGGGAGCCAGGAGACCTCTTGGTTGAACAAGGAACTGCTGGGCAAACTCAGGTGGAAAAAGAGAATTTATGGACTATGGAAGGAGGGGCTGGCAACTTGGGAGGAATATAGGACAGTTGTTAGAGGATGTAGGGAGGCAATTAGGACAGCTAAGGCCTACTTGGAACTTTATCTTGTGAGTTGGGTTAAGGATAATAGAAAAGGCTTCTTCAAATACATAGCGGGTAAAACTAACACAAGAGGTACTATAGGCCCACTGCTGAATGAGGTGGGTGCCCTGGAGACAGAGGATATAAAGAAGGCGGAGGTGCTGAATGCCTTCTTTGCCTCTGTCTTTACTCCTGTGGACTCTCACTGGGGGCCCCAGATTCCTAGAGTCCCAGAAGGAGTCAGGATAAAGGAGGAGTTTGCTTTGGTAGATGAGGATTGGGCTAGGGATCAGTTAAGCAATCTGGACATCTACAAATCGATGGGTCTGGATGGAATACACCCATGGGTGCTGAGGGAGCTGGCGGAGGTCATTGCTAGGCAGCTCTCCATCATCTTTGGTAAGTCGTGGGAAACGGGAGAGGTGCCTGAGGACTGGAGGATAGCAAATGTCACACCAGACTATAAGAAGGGCAAGAAGGAGGACCAGGGTAATTATAGACCGGTCAGCCTTACCTCCATCCCCAGAAAGGTGATGGAACAACTTATTCTTGACACCATCTCTAGACATATCAAGGATGAGGGGGTCATTAAGAGCAGCCAACATGGTTTTACCAAGGGGAAGTCACGTTTGACCAACCTTATAGCCTTCTATGAGGAGGTAACTAAGTGGTTGGATGATGGTAGAGTGGTAGATGTGGTTTTTCTTGATTTCAGTAAGGCATTTGATGCTGTCTCCCACAGCATCCTCATAGATAAGCTAAGGACATGTGAGCTTGATGATCAGGTAGTGAGGTGGATCGAGAACAGGTTGAGAGGAAGAAGGCAGAGAGTTGTGGTCAGTGGGGCAGAATCTAGCTGGAGGTCTGTGACTAGTGGAGTCCCTCAGGGGTTGGTGCTGGAACCGGTGCTGTTTAATATTTTTATCAACGCCCTGGAGGAGGGAACTGAGTGTACCCTCAGCAAGTTCGCTGATGATACTAAACTGGGAGAAGTGGCTGACACACCAGAAGACCGTTTTGCCATTCAGCGAGACCTGGACAGGCTGGAGAGTTGGGCGGGGAGAAACTTGATGAAATTCAACAAGGGCAAGTGTAGAGTCCTGCATCTGGGGAAGAACAACCCCATGGACCAGTACAGGTTGGGGGTTGACCTGCTGGAAAGTAGTGAAGGGGAAAGGGACCTGGGGGTCCTGGTGGATGGGAGGATGAGCATGAGCCAGCAATGTGTCCTTGTGGCCAAGAAGGCCAATGGCATCCTAGGGTGCATTAGAAAGGGTGTGGTTAGTAGGTCAAGAGAGGTTCTCCTCCCCCTCTACTCTGCCTTGGTGAGGCTGCATCTGGAATATTGTGTCCAGTTCTGGAGCCCTCAGTTCAAGAAGGACAGGGAATTGCTTGAAAGAGTCCAGCACAGAGCCAGAAGGATGATGAAGGGAGTGGAACATCTCCCTTATTAGGAGAGGCTGAAGGAGCTGGAAATCTTTAGCTTGGAGAAGAGGACACTGAGGGGTGACCTCATCAATGTTTACAAATATATAAAGGGTGAGTGTCAGGATGATGGAGC
>NDXB01014105.1:2287-16972 GCA_002631895.1 Agapornis roseicollis
TGTAGATATTTCTACTGAAAAAAAAAAAAAAAAAGAACCAAAACCAAAACAAACCAACCAGAAAAGATATTTAATTACTTGACATTTAAAATCATTTTAGGCTATGTTCATGAAGTTAAAAGGAACACCATAGGTCTTTAAATTTAAGTCAATAAAGGCTAGTTGTGTAATAAGCTTAAAAATATTTTGATTGGTTTTGACAATACAATTCAGAATGGGATTGCACTCTCTTATTTCTAAATATTCTCAACTATGATGAGCTTTGAAGATTATGTTTTCATGGATGATTGCAAATGTTATCCAGATAAAGTGACTGGAAAAAGTGCTCATGTCCAAAAGAAAGTTCTGACAGGGACAAGGAACGCATTAGATACCGGTGTTAATTTATCACAGTTCATGATTCTTGTTATTCAGCAAGACCTCAGATCCTAAAATGAAATTTGCTTGCCAGTTTTAATCCAGTTCGTCAGACAGTCTTTTCTTATTTGATGACTATTTTGGTTTAGTAAGATTCCTGCTTTATTAATGTGCTGGAGGGGCATGAATAAGACAAATGGGAGAGAAAAGACTGTTTACGTTTAAACTCTGTACTGTAGTGCATGATAGAATAGGCTGTTTTCCTGGACCTAACAGACATCCTGCCAAGCTAAAAATTTTAAAACAATTGTATCTCTCCTACTTAAAAGATGTTTATCTCTGATTCTCCAAATTTAACTTATGACACCTTTAATTTGGAATATCGATAGTTTTCTCATGAGTGTTTAGATATAACTCCTGTTAATACTTTTTTCATAAAGATGTAACTATAAATGATATCCCATTGCTCTTGTATAAAAGCCCTAAAATACCTTTGGGAAAACGACAAAGCAGAATTGTAGAAACAATTGTAACATGTCTTTAAGAGATGATAAAATAAGATTTCTGTAAATGCTCAAAATGGCAGAAGAAGTCAGATTCTTACTGATATGTTTAAAAATAGCAAATTAAAGACTTTCATGTCTTTTAATACGTATTTTTCTTTCTTATTCTTCTAGGATGACATTTGACAGAGAAATAAAAACACTAATTAGGAGTAGGTGTGCATTTGACATGCTAGCTTTTCCACATATTTTATGCTTAAAATTTTCATTATTATTCAAAGACTGAGAGAAGCAAATTTACTAAAACCAGGGTGATGTTTAGGCTGCAGGCTGTCACTAGAAATTTACTTGTGATCTCAGACCAGATGCTAAAATAGAAACTAAGTTGTCAATACAAGAATTTCAGATTCTCAACTCTAAAATTGCTATTAAAAACCTACAGATTGCTGTTCACTTAATCATGGAAATAAGTAACTCATGAGATATCTTCAAGTATGATCCAGCCTTTTTTTTATATCAAGAGGATACCAAGAACTAACTCAGACTGGTGATAGGTGTCTGCAAAAAGCCCTGGTCCAGATACATTTAGCAAAAAAAAATAAATCTAGAATGGATTTTCAAGTGTATACATTTTTGCCTTGAGCTCCTAAACACAAAAAATCCTTTCTAGCCAAGCTTTTGGTCAAAACAGAAAAACTTACTAAACTAAATACATTTAAGTACCCTATTCTAAAGCATAGCCCAATGAGAAAATGTACAACAGAAATCTAATCTTGTAGGTAGGGCAAAAGGACAAACACAAATTTTAATAATTTAGAGTCTTTGTTTGGGTAGAAAATCAACACATTCTCCTTTCTTCTTTTTGGCTCTGCACTGAAATTGTCACAATGAACCATTTATACTTACACCACAAACAGCTGTGTTTAGTGAGGAGTTTGAATTTATGAGAAAAGTGAGTCAAGTTATTCAACCTTTTTACTATACAAGGTTATTTGTTAGAGAATATTTGACTTCTTATTTCAAAAGGCACAAGTAAAAAGCATGCTTAAGTTGCCTACAATTATCTTTTTTCCATTGCCAATATATAATTGAAGCACTCTCTTCTCTCAAAATTGGACATCATATTCTAAGGGACATTAAGGGAGCCTCCAGAGCTCTATGGACAAGTTCCCAAGAAATAAGCACCAACCTTTCCTACTGTGCAATGCAGATGCACACTATTATTCCTGTAGTAAGTACTGCTTCTGAGGTCTTCTCTGAATTTTTAAAGAACTAAATGCACAGAACACTCTGGGAGACAGTTTGGATCCTGAGCTGTTTCTTAGTTCCATCTTCGTAATTTCATACTGCCTATTCCATAATTAAAAAAACCCAAAAAAACCCACAAAAGCAAAACAAAACAACAAACCAAACCAACAAACAAAAAAGATACAATAAAAATGGCACAATCAGATTGGACTAAAAGTTAAAGGCTGGACCCTCCCTGCAGGAAAGGACTTCATTTGGAACAGATGGGCTGTTGAGTGTTTTCGCACCTGAGATTCCTTGTCACTAGCATTAATGTGCAGGGAATTATGCATGCACTTACTATGCATCTCATTTCCCTACGCTGTGTTCAGCTGGACCCTATACTCTTTGCCCTTCATTTTCACAGACAATAAAATCTTCTCGAACATATGCTGAGAAGAAAGGAATTAACCTGTAGAAAAAATAAAACCCTTGATCTATCAAAACAGATAATTCATCTTAAGCATTTCTAGTTCAAAGAACACCTTCCTTGAAAACTTTGTGTCCGAGGTGATTGACCCTACGATAGGAACACTCAGGAAAATAAATCATTTCATAATGAACAGTGTTGCTGTTTATATTTAAACAATATTTGACCAAAGCTCTCTTTCAATATCACGGAATCATACTATAACTTAAGTGCTTCTGTCAGTAAGGTTGCATCCCATTAAATGTCTCAAGTGGTGTAGGCATTGCAGCACATTGTCACTGGTAAGTCCAAAGCTTGAAACTGTCATGTGGCCAGTATGACCTCTAGGGAGGCTATTTGGTTTTTGCATTCCCTTGGGTAACTGCTGACCTTGATAAGGATTACCAAGGAAAGGCATTTCCTGCATAACATAACAAAATCATATATGGTAATTTCATTCCCTCCAGAGTTCATGATCTTGTGAACTTGCTATGAAAGACCAGTGACAGCAGTAAGATAAATCATTGCCCTGCTGTTCTGCCTTTATTGCCCTAACTAAAGATTGCTAAAACTTTCTTCGTACTATTCTGTTTTTCATTGAAACATCTAATTTCAGTTTCCTTCTATTTCTTTTTACAAGTTAGAACAGACTGATCTTATATCACTAAGTACATTGCACATAAAAAGGATCGGCTGCTTTCCAGACCAAATAAAAGACACTGAAAAAGTGCATAAACATTTATTTATTTATTTATTGCCATTGCATCATGTCATCTGTTAGTATTACTAATTTATACATGATTTTTATAGAATCATATAATAGTTAGGGTTGCAAAGGGCATTAAGATTGTCTTGTTCCAGCCTCCCTGCCATGGGCAAGGACACCTCACACTAAACTATGTCACCCAAAGCTCTGTCCAACCTGGCCTTGAATACCACCAGGGATGGCATTCACAACTCTCGGTAACCGATTCCAGTGCCTCCGCCCTTACAGTAAAGAACAGCTTCCTTATATCCAATCTAAACTTCCCCTATCTTAGTTTGAATCCATTACCTCTTGTCTTATTACTATAATATATATATAAAAAATACATATGTCTATCCCATCACTATAATATGAAGATTTTATGCACTTTAATGCTCTTCCTATCCGTCAAAAAGTATATGTGGCTTATCTACCTCCAAAACCAAACCCCCCACCCTCCACACCTTTTACTTTGTATGTAAGCATGAATACCTAAAGTTCAAATTCAGATCAAACTTGTTGTGTCTCCTACAGATGTTTTTACTCAAGCTCCCACTTAATTATATAGTCAGTTTATCATCTACCAATACTCTCAGGTCCTTGTCAGCTGAGCTATTTTCTCTAGGTCAGCTCCTAACCCCTATTGGTCCTTGGGGTTTTTCCTTCCCACATGCAGTACCCAATAATTCAGTTTCAGATTCGTGTCACCTCATTCTTCCTACCAAATAGCTGATTCAAAAATGTGACTTCTTCAGCTTTGCCTGATTCTTACGTACACAGTAGACTGAATAATTGAGGCATTTTCAACTAAGTGCAGAGAAGTACTTATACTACTTTGCTGTTTTGACTCTCCCATTCCTAAGGCCTTCTTTTATAGCAAGAAAGACTGCTGGAAACAGTCTTTTCTAGGTTACTGTTCTCAGTCATCCAGTATGCTGAGGAATACACACTTGTGGTCTGAGAAATACAGAAAACAGCTTGTTCAGTGCACATGCTAATTAATAGTTGCACCTTCACCATTAGCCATAATTTACCACTCTGCTATTCCCAGACTTCCTGCAAAGATGATCGATAATTTCCATGTCAACATTACAAAAACTTGTGTTCCTTGGTAGTCAATCACCTGACGAAATACAATCAAGTGACATCATTTTATGCCTGTCTGTCAATATGTCATAGCTCAGAAGTGTGTTTACCTCTGAGAGCTTAGAAGAAGACGACTTTCCTCTCTAGCACTTCTAAGTACTATCCTCTGTCCAAATCTAGTAATGCCAGACTGACATTATGAGGTTTTAAATTTGTCAGGGATACATCTCAAGGTCTCAGCCTCAAGTCTGTAACAACATATGAATACAATGAAAGAATATCTGTGATTTTGATCAGTCAGTCTCACCTCTGTGCCTGCAAAATCTTGGAGCAGATTCTCCTGGAAGGCATGCTAAGGCACATGAAAAACAACAAGGTGCTTGGAGACAACCAGCATGGCTTCACTAAGGGAAAATCCTGCCTGAACAATTTGGTGGCCTTCTATGATGGGGCTACGGAACTGATGAACAGGGGTAGAGCAGTTGACATCATCTACCTGGAATTGTGCAAAGCGTTTGACAGGGTCCCACATGACATCCTTGTCTCTAAAATGGAGAGACATCAATTTGACAGGTGGATCACTCAGTGGATAAAGAACTGGCTGGATGGCTGCATGCAAAGAGTTGTGGTCAATGGCTCAGTGTCCGGCTGGAGAGCAGTGATGAGTGGTGTCCCTCAGGGATAAGTGTGGGGACCAGTCCTGTTTAACATCTTTGTCACTGACATGGACAGTGGGATTGAGTATGCCCTCAGCAAGTTTGCCAGTGACACCAAGCTGTGTGGTTCGGTGGATACACTGGAGGCAAGGAATGCCATCCAGAGGGACCTTGACACGCTTGTGAGGTGGGCTGATGCCAACCTCATGAAATTTAACCATTCCAAGGGTAAGGTCCTACAGCTGGGTGGGAGCAATCCCAGGCACAGCTACAGGTTGGGCAAAGAGGAGATTGAGAACAGCCCTGCGGAAAAGGACTTGGGGGTGGTGGTCGATGAGAAAATGAACATGAGCTGGCTACAGTGTGCACTTGCAGCCCAGAAAGCCAACCGTATCCTGGGCTGCATCAAAAGGAGCGTGACCAGCAGGTTGAAGGAGGTGATCCTGCCCCTCTACTCTGCTCTCGTGAGACCTCACCTGGAGTATTGTGTGCAGTTCTGGTGTCCTCAACATAAAAAGGGAATGAACTGCTGGAACAAGTCCAGAGGAGGGCCACAAGGATGATCAGGGGACTGGAGCATCTCCCATATGAAGGCAGGCTGAGAGAGTTGGGACTGTTCAGCCTGGAGAACAGAAGGCTGCATGGAGACCTCCTAGCAGCCTTCCAGTATCTGAAGGGGACCTATAGGGCTGCTGGGGAGGGACTCTTCATTAGGGACTGTAGTGACAGGACAAGGGGTAATGGATTAAAGCTTAAACAGGGGAGGTTTAGATTGGGTATAAGGAAGGAATTCCTTACTGTAAGGGTGGTGACGCACTGGAATGGGTTGCCCAAAGAAATTGTGAATGCTCTATGACTTGCAGTGTTCAAGGCCATGTTGGACAGAGCTTTGGGTGACATGGTTCAGTGGGAGGTGTCCCTGCCCATGACAGGGGGGTTGGAACTAGATGATCTTAAGGTGGTTTTCAACCCTAACTATTCCATGATTATAAAATAAAAGCAATTGTTTATGCTAAAAATGCTTTTTCTTGTAGCATGTTCTAAGTAACACTTTTTTTTTGCATTATTCACTTATTAAGTATTGGGTAAGATTTTATCAAAGGGTAACCAATGCATAAAACAAGTTTTGTTTTTTTTGTGGGTTTGGTTTTTTTTGTTTTGTTTTGTTTTGTTTTGTTTTGTTTTGTTTTGTTTTCCTTGTTCCTAGGCTTGTGACTCAGCTTATGAAAACACAGAAAATATTTAGGAATGGGGAAATAAGGTTTAGTACTTTTATATGGATAATAAGTAATGTTTCTTTTCTGTACTTCTGAATAGTGAGATATATTTGTGTGGCAGGGTATAGCCTTGGTCTTGCAGACTTTGGAGTCCTGAACTACACTATGGTGTCTTCATGGCTTGGATACAATTTTTGTTATAGAATGTTCTTTGTCTGTGAAATTTTTCCATTTCCTACTATAATTCTTTCAAATGTGAAAACTCCTTGAATTAAAGAAGTCTGAAATTTATTTGTCACAAAATAGTGTCTGGACCAGATGAGTTTGCATAGCATGCATTTTTAACCTAGGAAAAAAAAATCCAAACAACTTTTGCCTGCATGGATGATGTGAAGCCTGTGCTCTAAGCTGCACAAAAGCTGCAGAACATATATTATAAATGAATAAATACTATGAAATTTTATATTTGTGAAAAGAACTCCATCGTTTTTGTAATAAAAGTTAGATAAATATTCTAGTTTAAATATATATTATTACATCTGTGAAAACCTATTAAATCTCTATTTTTCTTCTCTTTGATTATTTATTCATTTTTCTCGGGCAAACACAGTTGTTTTGGCTGCCTTTTCTGGTTCCCTGTTTAGCTTAACTTTGCATTTCTAATAAGAACTTCACTGTGACATGTCAAAATCTGGGTCATTACAGTAACTGCAGGAGCCTATGCAAATCTCTGCCCCTCTACTTACGCCAAACTGGGAGTCCTGATCCAGATAAGCAGTGAATGTAAATGAAGCTCAGCCTTGGTAATAAATAACAGCTGTTCTTACTCGTACTACAGGACAACCTTATGGCATTTGTTTGAATCTTTGAGGACTATGAAAGTCACCTTACAATGCTTCCAATCTACTTTCAGACCTGCATCATACACATGGATGTGACATAGACATCTAAAAATATATAAACCCAGGCAGGTGTGTCTTTTAGCCTTTATGGTTCCCCTTGAGTTTGGCAAGCCAAACTTTTCTCTGTTAGGTCTAAATCTATAATTTTTTATAAGCTAATTGTGCTAAGGTGACAACATCTACAAAAACAGTATCAATTCATTCCCAATTCTTCCCCAACTTCAGGGAATTCACTAGCAGTCAAAGTTGTACAAATCCACCACATAAAATAGTGACAAATAAAACAAATCATTAAGTATGTAAAATCTTTAAGTATGCTGTGCCCTGTAAAAGAACTGCATTAATTGTATGGAAATCAATAGTCAAACTTCTCAATACCCTTCAGGTGCCCACCAGACTTTCCCTCTCCTCAGCTCTGTGATTTATGGGTAGTCACCATGTAGAAACTACTTGATCCTATCAGTGCAACTGTTGGTTATCCCTCTCCTTCATTCTTTCATTGCCAACTGTCTGGGTTTACTAAATACTAAATACACCATCCACTTTATCTAATAAAGGACATTTTCTGCAAGATTTGCTGCTTTCCTTCATATTCAGTCTCCTGCTTCTGGCTTTATTGACAGAACATGTTATCCATGTAGCATTTCAGATTGCTGTTATCTTGCATATCAAGAAGCAGAGAGACACAACGAAACCCTGCAACTTAGTCAAAGTTTGCTATTAATACCTGTGAATCAGGATTTCACATCCTGAGAAAGAAGACCCTTTTGTGTAGGAGGATACATAGCAGCTAAATTGAAAGTTAGATTTTGAATTTATGGTCTGGGCTTAGACTCTACGTTTTGATAGATTTTTTTATTTTGAAATAAGGTTTTACAAAGAGATAAAATTGAAACAGAAAAATACATATTTCAAAACAATGACAGAAGAGGTGTTCAAAGTGTATAAAATCAGATTGTGGCTCTTTCTAAAATTACCTTTTTGTTTTATAGATACTTACAACAGTAGCATTATGCATTTTATAGCACAGGCATGGTGTACATAATTTAAGTCAAAATTTATTTTTGTAAACTATGCTCAAAATTTGGTAGTTTTATGTCTCCCACTATCTGTCTTGAAAAAGATATAATGCTGTTCTTAGTCTCCAATAATGGGAAAAAATGGACCAGTTTTGTAGCCTGCTTAATCACACATTTGAATATATATTGGGTGACAGATAACAGGTAATATTTAGCCATGATTTAGTTCTTTACAGAAGCTGGAGTTGAGTGATATGGTATTCTCTGATATAATAGGAAGTTTGCATAAACAGCACTGCAGAAATATTGCAAAGTTGTAGCTTCGATGTGTTCTGATAGCTATATTCCCCTTTCCATTAACTGCAGCATAAGATGGTAAGATCACCCAAAGCATTTGGCCAAGTGAGCTGTTTCTGAAGAATTATATGTAATATATAAAATATCAGGTTTAGCAAATAGAGGCAGGTTGAATATTAAATATATTTACATTGCAACCTGTAAAGGGTATAATGACAAGAGAGAGGCTCAGGATCTTAACACCATAGTACTGTGAAAGAAGGAGATAAAGAAAATGGAGAAGAATTGTTTAATCATGCTGTAAGGGGTTGTAATGACTGAGACTTCTAACATGCTGTATTTTCAGTGCCAGTTTCTATTCCCAGAAAAGCTGCAGAAATGCAAGATGAAAAAAACCTGGTATTCAGCCTGAGTGTGTAAGGAGTTGGGTTTTTTTTGTTTAATTGTTATTTTGTTTGTTTTCTTTTGCTTTTTTATGTTTTTTGTTTGTTTGTTTGTTGTTTGGGTTTTTTTTTTTTTTGGGTTTTTTTTTTTTTTGGGTTTTTTTTTTTTTTGGGTTTTTTTTTTTTTTGGGTTTTTTTTTTTTTTGGGTTTTTTTTTTTTTTGGGTTTTTTTTTTTTTTGGGTTTTTTTTTTTTTTGGGTTTTTTTTTTTTTTTTGAGTTGAAAGACTAGCAGATATATTTAAAATTAAGAAACTGTCCTTTGCACTCTTTAGAAAACACTTCCTGTAAGTACTGCTATGTATGTAGGAAGTTTATTTGCCTGCTATTAAAATTAAATTACTGTTAGCAGCTAAGTTAAGCGAAAAAAATGCACTCTTACTAATTTTACCTGCTATCCCACCAATCTGTTTAACATCTTAGCAGGATTAAAGCCATGTTTATCCAGTAAGGAAATCAGTACAGCTATTGAGTTAACGGCATTTTATGAAAGACATTAATGTAATAGAAAATAGTTATTAAAGCAAATATTAAAGTACATTTATAGTAGCCAATGTAAAATCTAATTAGCAGCCAAGTTAAAGTCTCATTCAGCCAAGAGTTATGTAAACACATCATGAAAGAGAAGTCCTATCTGAAACACCTCAGCTATTACAATGAGAAGACAAAGGTTAAAATTCACCAGGAGGAGAAGGGTGTAATCCAAATTTTGTGGTTTACAACAATCCCATGGTAGGCAGACATCACTGGTGAAACTAGTTAATTGAAGATGTTTGGGATTTGCAATGATCTTTTGGATAACCCTGCATAAACACATCTTCCTATCTCTTCTATAGATATGGAGTATTGCACCAGTGATCTCTATGAGTATATAGTGGTAGGGGGAAAAAAAAAAAGCACATATTGACTACCTGTTAGAAGCATTTTGACAAACAAAAAGCAACCTTGAAATCCCCAGACACAACTGATTTAATCCTTTCTGGTTTTGTTGCTGTTTTCACTAAAAACTCATGGAACTGTATTGAGTTTATATCATTTCATCAGTCTGGTTTAGGTGTGGAAAACATTCCTCAGCCTAGATTTAGTTGCCTGCCTCAGTTATTTATTTTGAGGTGATGAGATAAGAAGGCTGTTGCTGCTCTGGTAGCCAGGAGTAACAGCTGGTATTTTCTCCTGTTGAAAGGATTGCCAAGGACAGAAATATATGGAGCACTAGTGGTGCAAAAACCTCAGAAATCTGTCTGAGCAGCTGTCCCTGCAACGAATGTAGTGGAAATATGCAAAACATTATTTGGGTTGCCAAAATCTTCAGTGGTTTTGGCACCTCTTAGCAGTAAACCTGGATGTTCTCTGGGTGGTGACAGTAATAACAGTGTCAGGCACCTCTGCAGCAAGCGGGAAGATGCAAGGTCTTTTATTGCATGTTTACTGAGATGCTGCCAAAAGGATGGCAGTGGCAAGACAGGCATCAGTATGCTTCAGTGACTTCATATATGAATTATTCTTTAATTTAATTTAGTTCCACAGTCAAACAAATATGAAGCAACCAGTTAGCACTTTTCACAGTAAAGTGGAAAGAAAAAGACATGTTAAGGAGCAAATATTCAGCTGCAGAAAGAAGCAAAGGATTCAGAAGAGAGGTTTGGGAAAAAAGGAGAGGAAAAGCAAGACAATCTGGGATTTGCACAGTTATGTGTTTCTGCATAAAATAAGCTATTCTATACAAAACAAATATTCTATACAGGAAATGTGCAAAGAAACAAGGATTATTATTATTATTGTTGTTGTTGTTTAATTTTATGTGAGTGCAGCTTTCAGAAAAGACATTCATTGCAAAATCATGACACCTGAACTTTTGCCATGATCCTTAATGAGATAATATTTCCTTATGTGCACTGTAGGCAATTCATTCAGTTGAGATAATCCATTTTAGAGTGGGAAGGTATTACTTCTACCTTTTCCTCTACCTGACATACTGAAATGGAAGGGACAATCTCCTCTGATGTTTCATAATAGTCTTCATCTTGCTGAGACTAGAGCAATCAGTTTAAGGTATTGGTAAAAGAGTAGCTAATGTATGTCCTGGATGGACTCCTCTGTTATAATACATGAGTTAAAGATCAATTGTTTTTTTGAAGTCCAAGTCATTAATCACCAACTTCAATACCCAATATTCAATATTCAGTATGAACCAATATTCAAAATCTATTGACAAGTGGCCTCTGTGGGAAAGCTTAGTACCTTTTCAATTTTGACTGCTGTGTAACAGGTTTACTCACAGGCATGCAAAAGGAAGAAAAACTTCTAAGACACACATAATTTTAGAAATACAGCTGTTGGAAAAAGCACAATGTGTAATTACTAGGCAACTAAACAAAATGAGACACAAACCAAAATGTAAAGCACATCCATTAAAGTAAGAATCTAGAAAACCAAAATCAAAAAAGTTGTTTCTTTATATGTTTGATTATAATTAATTGAAATTAAGAATGTAAAGAGGCACTAGATTCTAGCCAATAATTATATAAAATTATATCTTTTACTCCATATTATTCTGGAGACGGGAAAGAATAATGCAACCGCCACCACCAAGAAGCGAGACATACACTGCAGGAATATAAAAAAGGAATAATAAAGTGAACATGCTTTAAGAGAAGCTATCTAATAGTCTAAGATTGGCATCTTTGTCTGGGCAATGTACAGGAACAGTAAAAGCAAATAAACAAAATGTAATGATGCATAAGGAACAGGGTAGTGTACCACTGGAAAATGTAATGTAGCAGTATAAATCAGTGACTTTGACTCATCTAGACTATCATTCTGTATATTTCAGCTCTGAAAAGCCACAAGAAGATAGTGTAAGCTGTCCAGAGGAAGATGATTAGAATTACACAAAAAACTCTTTTGTGAAGGGAGACTTAGAAGATATGGTTGGCTTATTTTAAAGACAACATAGGAGAGACAAAATACAAGTATATTTCAGTAATCTGCATAAGAACTACAGGACAGAAGATCAAACAAAATCATAGCAGTTGTCATCATTTCTTCAACTTTCCATTTCAGAGAAAAAGCACCACTGGAAACAGATGCAATACAAAGGTCATATTCTTCGTATTTCAAGAGAAAACTTACCATGAAGACAAACAATTTTTGATGCTTTAGCTGCAAGATACATTTTCATAGAAAGTGTAAATATGGTTTTATGCTTATGTGGCAGTAGAGCTTGGAGGTGGGAAATGGCCCAAAAGAATAATCACAATTGCAAAGCCACACTATCATACCACCAGACGCAAGCACAAATGCAAATATGTGTCAGTGGGGACAAGGTAAAAACTGATAAATAACAAACAAGTCATACAGTTACTGGTTTTGATTTTGCAACAAATTTTGATGTAATCTTGTGCCAGTGAGCTTTTACAATGTTTCTAAAGCTGTTCTGATTTTTAAAGTTGTTCTTGAAGGTACAAAAATTTAGAAGCTGTTTTTGTAAAACTGTTTGTGCTACTGCTTCTTTATCATTTAAATGAAAATAAAAGTCTTACCAGCAGGGGTGTTTCTAGGCTTACAGAATATGCAAAATATTCTATGAAATTTGAACAGAAATGTACTATTATACTAATAAGATTTTTGTAAACACACAGAGAAAAGTTATACAGTTTCATCTGATTTGTAAAATTTAGTAATTTTGGCTTGGCTTTGCAAGAAATCTGCCTGAAATATTTCATATTCACAGCCTTTCAATAAAATGAGCAATATATAACCCCACAGAGATCTTCCATCTCACTCAGTAATGCACATATGATTCATTAGTGCAATGAGAATTAAGCTCTTCTCACAGCCAAACTCCTTGTTCTCCACTTCCCATTTTTGAGAGACGTTCTTAGTTTACAAATTACTACAAATGTTACAACAAATTGCTTTGCTGAAAAACCAAGAAGAACCATTAAAAAAAAATTTGTCCTCAAAAGAGGACGGTCCATATTACCTACTTTAAGAACATTATTTGTTTTTAAGGACATTATTTGTTTTAAGCACTTTAAAGGGTGAGAGTTGTTTTGGTTTTGTATGCGTGAGTGTATGACTTTTTTTCTCATATTACTAGATTTCAATTAAATTTTAATTTCTAAGTCCTTGGTGTAATGAGTCTTGCATAAGTTTTCTTTATATAAACCAGACTAGTATGAAGAAACAAAGTGTTTGACTTTAGCTGCTTATAAAGGATAACTTCCAGGCCATTGGACCACCTGAAATTAAGTTTTTATCTTTCTCAAGTACTGCTTAATGTACCATATATTATTCTTCTCCTTCCCTGCTTCTTCTCTCAGTATATTTTAGTATTTACATGCTATAATGTTTATCATTGAACAAAGTCTACCTCTATTTATTTCTAGAAGAGAAAAAGTACGGTTGACTGCAATACCTGTTGGCTGTTAATTACTCCCAAGAAAGTCTCTTATATCTTATTTCTAAATTGGAAATGATGACTAATAAGAATTAAGAATTTGGAGAATTTTCCCCTAGTCTCTGAAAAATAAGAACAATAATAATTTTTTGAGCATGGCAAAGGTTACTCTAAGTGGCAAAGTGGCAAGTTGAGAATAAAGACAGAAATATATCTTAAGAGGACCATGAAAAATAGAGGGAATGAGGAGATTGTTCCTACTGGAAAAAAGCAATTATGATTATTTTAAGTATGATGTCTGTTAGGTATGTGACGCACACAAGTGATCAGAGACTTGTGTTCTCAGACCAGATGCTGGAAAGATATGCTTCACAGAAACACCTCATAGCCATGCATTTGAAAAAAAAAAAATTAATGTTTTGAGTTTTACCAAATACATATTTGATAAATAGGTATTACGAAAGCATCTGATAAGTGATAAATTACCATTTTTCTTTCTGAGAAAGGACACACTAGGACTCATTTTTAGAATACTCTTAAAAGTTATTTGACCTACAGGAATGTGGAAATTCACCAGAGAATGTAAAAAAAAGTTGTTTGACTTTAATCTATATGGCCTTACAATCAGTTTAAGTCATTCATTAGAGCTTTGTTATTGGGCAAATGAAAATCAATGTTTTGTAAAGTTCATAGTAGAAACTATGTAATTTCTATCCAATGCCAAAGCAAAATAAGAATTCTTTAAGCAGCAGTAAATTGGAAAAATATTTTCAAAGAAAGGAAAAATATTGGATGAAAATTCTTTCATTATCCTTTTATTAAATGTGAAAAAATATGATGAAATGTGCAAAATCTGGTTTTATTTTATGTTTTGTTTTTATTATTTTGTATTGTTTTTACTACACAGCTGAAGCAGAACAGCTTTGACTATGTATCAGAAAAAAAAGAGAGAAGGGGCCTTATAAATCCTCCTGACATTAATTATTCAACACATGATCAGATTTATTGCAGTCATTATCGCCTGTGCTTATAGGCTATGCAGTGTCTTTTGCCTTGACACTATTCTTGGAACCTAAAGATCAGAAATATCTTGTCTGGCTTTTTGCCTTTTTGAATTAGATTATGTAGTTTTCCACAATTACTAAAATGAATGATGAATGAACTCTTCATTTAAATGTGCTAAATAGATGGAATTATCATAAAGCCATTAACTTTGTCTTCTGGAAATAAAAAAAAGCTGTTGGAAAAGTCATGTTTTAGTGACCTAGTTGACATTCAGGTTCCTGGTGTAGTCAGTTTAACTAGAACATGATACTTCGCTGGCAAAAAAAAAAAAAAAAAAGAAAAAATATTATCACTTTATT
>NDXB01014105.1:30874-44654 GCA_002631895.1 Agapornis roseicollis
GTATTTGTTATTTTTTCTCCTTTATCTGTTATAGTAACTACTAGACCCTGAAAAAGATGGGAGGTATGGTAAAAGGATGTCTATAAACCTTAAATAGATCTAACTGAATATTGATGAGTAGGTCTTACTTAATGTAGAATAAAAAAAGACTAGAGTTGTAAGTTACAATATAGAAAATCATTTTGCAGTCCCTGCAAGCAATCCCTTATAGGTATTCTGCCTTTTACCTCTGTCCTTTTAGCCATGATATTTGCTTTTTGACCTGAACTAAGTCCCACCATGATGTCTACGCATCATGGAAGATTCCTGGAAATTCAGAGCCATTCATATGATTGACAGATAGCTCTCCATATTGACTCTACCCCCAATTAACTCTCATCCCAGCTTCATGTGGAGCTACTGAGCAATCACGGGTTCCATGTGTCATGGTTTAAACCCAGTTCCTACTCTTCCCTCCTGCCCCTTTCTTTCCTGCCCCCCTGCCTTCCTCCCCGCTCCTGGAGGGATGGGAAGGAGAATCAAAGAAATGTAATTCCCACGGGTTGAGATAAGAGCAGTTCAGTAGCCAAGATATAACACAAACCACTACTGCTACCAGCAAAAATAATAAGAAAATTACAAGGGAAGAGAGTACGGTACCACCCACCGAAAATGAGCCCAACTGGGAAGCGTGTGTCCTTCCGGGTAATTCCCCATTACCTCCCCAGGCGTGACGTGCTGTGGTGTGGAATATCTCTTTAGCTAGTTTGGGTCAGATGTCCTGTCTCTGCTTCCTCCAGGCCTCTCCTCCACCCTGGTAGAGCATGAGACTCAGAAAGTCCTTGGTCAGAATAAACATTACTTAGCAACAACTAAAAACATTGGTGTTATCAGCTATGTTCCCATGCTGAAAGTCAAAACACAGAACTGCATCAGCTACTAAGAAGGAGAAAAAAAAATTTGACTGCTACTGCTAAACCCAAGACACCATGGCAGCTGTAGCTTCCATGAAACATGATATCAGAGATAGGATCCATATGTTTAAGGTTAAATTTATACAGGCTTCTCCAAATAGCTTCCTAGCTATTCTTATATGTAAAAGTCATATCCCTCCTTAGTTTAGTTTGTGCCTTTAGGTCTTGTTTTTATATCCTAAGGGACTTCTCTGTGCCAGAGAGACAATAACACTCTATGACTGAGAAAGAACTGTGTCTGTGCATAGGTGAGCTCCCAAATGGAAAGGATTTCCTAATGTTGGTAAATGGTACGTGAAGAAATTCTACTGAATTTAATTTCATTTATCTGACTTAATGCTGGTTTAGTTATTTCATCCTACTTTTAGTTATTTGTTTGTAGTAATGCATAGTCATAGCAGGAGTTGAAGAATGGTAGTCTTCCTTCAGGTATTGTTGTTTAAATCCCCCCCATAAAAGTAATTTTATTGGGTATAAACACAGCATGGCTGTGAAGGAGGAGAGGCTGTGATTGACAGCTTGCATACTTACATTTTTAAATTAGGTCAAAAGAAGTAATTCACTAAAATAAGAGGAATACAAACCTTTTACTTCTCAAAACAGAAAGATGCTAGTCTAGCAAATAAAAACTTCTGCACACAATCCTTTAAAAGAAACTATCCCGGTTTTCACAGAATGGAGAAGTAGATATGTTCAGACCTTTTGTAGCCTATCTTTTAAATTCCAAGTGGGAGTAAGGGAAATCTCCTAGACATAAGTAAGCCATCCACCTTTCTGCTCTGCTGAAAAGTGGGCAAGGAGAAATGTGTGCCACTTCTAATTTCCAGAGGTGTCAATGAATGTGGCAGAACATGTGAAAAACTCCTAGATTTTTATCTAGATAATTTTAGACAAAGGCCTAAATGCCTATACCATGAAAAAAAAAAACAATTGCAGTAAATGTGAGAGTGAAGCCTACTTTATATGAGCTAAACAGATGGCCAGCATATGTAGGCACCAGTTTTACAAGGCAGACATAATAATTGCTTGGACATCATGAACATTGGAGTCTGAGGACATGATGCTCAACTGAAGTGGTTAAGCATTGTGTTTGACTACTCAGACCACTCCATTTTCTTCATTTTCAAACCCAAGAAAGATAATGGAGCGAGCTACAGAAGAAACTTTCAACAATTCCTTCCTCTGCTAGAAACCACCTTCCTAATACCTCTCCAGCATCCTCAGCGTTTCCTTAGCCAGCTATTTCAACAGCTGATCACTAGTAGAGGCTACTCTGAGCTCCACCTTATTAACTCTTGTTATACAAGCAGTCAGCAACCCAAATTGTTCCTGAATATGTATTGTAACAATTTTCTTTGTTACAGAACCTGACATTCCTGCAACAATTCTTCCTGTTGTTGTGGTATGTCCAACCTGCTGTTTAGATGCCACATTCAAGCTATTACCTGATTTCCAAATAATTAAATGTTCTACACAGTATCTTCCTTCTTAGAAGGCATTATATCAGAAAAAAGGTTTGCTGCCTTTTTTCAGATTTTATTCCCAATAATGTCTGTCACTGTATTTATTGCTGCTTTCAGATCACCAGTTCTGAGTTTAGTTTAACAAGGGTAAAGCATTATTAACTCAGTTTCCAGAAGTATGTGCTCTCATATATTCCCATAATTCCAGGCTGCAAAATTTGATAATTAGAGAAAAAAAAAAAAGTAATAGTAATTTTTATGAAAGGTGCAGAAATAGAACACTGTGTTACTGGTAAGAATGGCTGTTTTGTTTGCAGGATCGTTTAATTTTAATTCATTTTATCACAGTTGTTGATATTTAAAAAAAAGAAAAAACTTTTATTTAGAGCATATTTTTATTTATGACTTCCTTTACTCATAGCACAAGGAATCTTTCAAACAGCAGGAAAAGGCAATAAAAGTCCAGAGAGATAATGTGGTTCTGGATTATAATGCTTGACAATTTTTTAGCAGTGAACAGGGAAAAAACCAACACCCTTCAAAAACTTATGAAGGGACATTTCCTATTTATTCAAATTAGGATCATGTAAGGAATGTTCAAACTAGCCAATTTGTTAAGTGGAACAGATTGATAATAGCAGGGCATTTCACAGAGGCACAGGGCATGCAGGCCTATTCCAGCTAAATGGGAGCACAAACAGTAATTTGAAAATAGCATGTCATATATTTTGCCACCCTGAAGTGTACACCCATAAGCAAGGTAGTGGGTGTGTTAACTCAGAGTAAAAGATCTCAATTTTCCTGCTTAATGAAGGGTATTTTATATTCCTAGAGAAAAGAGGTCTTCATTTCCAAGCACCATAAAAGTTGTCACATAATTTGGAAAGCTCACAGCACTTTGTAATGATGCCAATTTGGTAGAAAAAGAATAAATTGCAGCATGTGTTATTTACAAAAATAATTCCAAGAACGTCTGGTTTCTTTTCTGATCCAGTTTTAGCACCTCAGGAAAATAACTGAAGTAAAATCAAAATACCTACATAAATTTTGTCAGAGAGAAATGTTCTTCATAGACTACAAGGTTCTGATGCTTCCTCCTCCAAAAAGAGTAGCTAGCTGCAGTCATCTGCCAGCTGCAAGGGGCTCTTTCATAGAATCATAGAATCATAGAATAGTTAGGGTTGGAAAGGACCTTAAGATCATCTAGTTCCAGACCCCCTGACATAAGCAGGGACACCTCACACTAAACCATGTCACCCAAGGCTTCATTCAACCTGGCCTTGAACACTGCCGGGGATGGAGCACTCACAAAATGCCTCGGCAACCCATTCCAGTATCTCACCACCCTAACAGGAAAGAACTTCTTCCTTATATCCCATCTAAACCTCTCCTGGTTAAGTTTGAACCCATTCCCCCTTGTCCTGTCACTACAGTCCCTAATGAAGAGTCCCTCCCCAGCAGCCCTTCAGATCCTGGAAGGCTGCTAGGAGGTCTCCATGCAGCCTTCTGTTCTCCAGGCTGAAGGTCCTTCCCAACTCTCTCAGCCTGTCCTCATATGGAGATGCTCCAGTCCCCTGATCATCCTTGTGGCCCTCCTCTGGACTTGTTGCAACAGCTCTATGTTCTTTTTATATTGAGGACACCAGAACTGCACACAATACTCCAGGTGAGGTCTCACGAGAGCAGAGTAGAAGGGCAGGATCACCTCCTTCGACCTGCTGGTCACGCTCCTTTTGATGCAGCCCAGGATACGGTTGGCTTTCTGGGCTGCAAGCACACACTGCAGTTGGCTCATGTTCATTTTCTCATTGACCACCACCCCCAAGTCCTTCTCTGCAGGACTGCTCTCAATCTCCTCTTTGCCCAACCTGTAGCTGTGCTTGGGATTGTTCCCACCCAGCTGTAGGACCTTGCACTTGGAATGGTTAAATTTCATGAGGTTGGCATCAGCCCACCTCACAGGCGTGTCAAGATCCCTCTGGATGGCATTCCTTCCCTCCAGCGTATCCACCAAACCACACAGCTTGGTGTCATTGGCAAACTTGCTGAGGGCGCACTCAATCCCACTGTCCATGTCAGTGACAAAGATGTTAAACAAGACCGGTCCCAACACCAATCCATGAGGGACACCACTCATCACTGCTCTCCACCTGGACACTGAGCCACTGACCACAACTCTTTGCGTGCGGCCATCCAGCCAGTTCTTTCTCCACCGAGTGGTCCACCTATCAAATTGATGTCTCTCCAATTTAGAGACAAGGATGTCATGTGGGACAGTGTCAAACGCTTTGCACAATTCCAGGTAGATGATGTCAACTGCTCTACTCCTGTCCATCAGTTCCGTAGCCCCATCATAGAAGGCCACCAAATTGTTCAGGCAGGATTTCCCCTTAGTGAAGCCATGGTGGCTGTCACCAAGCACCTTGTTATTTTTCATGTGCCTTAGCATGCCTTCCAGGAGAATCTGCTCCAAGATTTTGGCAGTCACAGAGGTGAGACTGACTGGTCTGTGATTCCCCGGGTCATCCGTTTTTCCCTTCTTGAAAATGGGGGTTATATTTCCCTTTTTCCAGTTATCGGGGACTTCATCTGATTGCCATGATCTCTCAAATATGATGGCCAGTGGCTTAGCAACTTCACTCTCCAGCTCCTTCAGGATCTGCAGATGGATTTCATCAGGTCCCATGGACCTGTGCACATTCAGGTTCTTAAGATGGTCTCGAACCAGATCCTCTCCTACAGTGGGCCCAAGGTCTTCATTCTCACAGTCTCTGCATCTGCCTTCCAAGACTTGGTTGGTGCAATCAGAGCCTTTCCTGTTGAAGACTGAGGCAAAGAAGTCCTTCAGAACCTCAACCTTCTCGAAATCCTGCATAGCCAGTTCACCCGATAGCTTCCAGAGGGGACCTGAGTTGTTCCTGGTCTGTCTTTTATTTGCAATGTACCTGTAGAATCCCTTCCTGTTGTCTTTAACATCCCCTGCTTTTCCAGTCTCAAGATAAGCCACTCATGTGTCCTCATCCTTGAGTCAAGCCTGTGGTCTCCCACACAAGAATTGCTCAGAAGATGAGCCTTTGCTGTTCATAGAATCATGGAATCACAGAATGGTTTGGGTTGGAAAAGATGTTAAAGATCATCGACTTCCAACCTCCCTGCCATGGGCCTTATGCAGGGCCATAACAATCCGTGAATGACAATTTGTCCCTTTTCTGATTCTTAAAATGTGCATTTTCAGAGAATGACTAAGAAGATGAATAGAAAGAATTCTAACCTAAGAGAATGGTGGAATAAAAAGGGTTCACTGAAAATATTCAAACAATAGAATTGTCAGCCCTCTTGAACTCCTGGAAGAGCCTTTAGACAACAGCCACAACAACTCACTTTTCTTCCTCTTCCTGTCCTGGAAATTCTACTTTGTCCTGAAATATTCCTTCCTCCTCTCCAGAGGAACACCCTGTTGCAAATCGTACTCCCTGCCTGTGCAAAGATAGGTCCAGTGTGTGAGGGCAACTGTCACCATAACCCCTCCTGCTGTGAAATTACAGACAATCCCATATGGAGATATCAGTCCCAAGAGACGGAGACCAAAAGCTTCTGCCTGAAAACTCTACAGTAGGTGCAGGTCTGTGCTATTGCTTCCTCTGAAACAGTTGTTGCTCAGGATATCTACCTTCATCGTGTCAGGTATATATAACATTGCCTTGGAAAAAAAGAGCATCACCACCAGAGGCATCAGCCTTAGAAGTCTGCTGATATCGCTACCAAGACTTCCTCCTTCCTAGATGCTTCCAGCTCTCTCATGGTGAATGGTGTTATCCTTTTGGGTCTTCAGGGAGAATCTCTGTATTTTTTCTTTCTTCATGTGGGGATGACTAATGCCATGGCACAAGGGTAAGCTTCAGAAGAAAATGAAAAATAAAAGGCCAATAATAAATTTGTCTTTCAGTGAGAGACAGAAGGACTTCTGAAAAGCAAGGCAGACATAGCGGCAGAATAAGAACAGAAAGGAAGACCAGAAGCCTAGGTGAAAGATGAAGGAGCAGGAGAAGGGTGCAAGAGCAATTTAAATGCTCATAGAAAATACCAGAAGTACACAACACTTGACCCTTCGCATTGTATGAGAACCACTACGGGATGCCAGGGGAGCTTTTGCATGAGAACCTTCTAGAGGTGCATGCTGCTGGATATACACAGCTGTCCTGTGACCAACACGTCAAGCTGCAAGCAGCATCTCCACTAAGTACTTGATGAACTTCTGGAGAAAAGCTGTTTGCTGAATTCTTTCCAAAATAAACATTGCTCATGTGCATTAAACACTGAGATCCAAAATACAATTTAGTAATTGGAATTAGTAAGACGTAAAGAGGTAAAAAAATACATGGGAAATGAAACTTCAGACCTTCTTAATTGAGAAGATTTGGGGAGGAGGAGGGAAAAGGAGAGAGAAAATCCATGTACAAGATGAGCATTTGAGAGTTTTTATTGAAGTAATTTTCTCCACTCAAGTTAGAATTTTGTGGGCATCTGATGTACAGAGGATTCCTGATGTGCTTAAGCCTGTTCAGTTTTCTGTATGCTGGTGAAGAGCATGATGAACTTTCTTGGATTACTGTGAAAAGAGATAAAACATTATGACCTCACATCAAAAGTTAGTTAAGGAAGTCTGTCATATCAAACAGAGAGGAAGACTGAAATTAATGAGCTGCTTTCGCTGCGATGGGTTTCGTCAAAAGAAGCTGTGTTTCCGCATAGCAGTACCGTTGAAGAAAAACCATCACAAAATCAGTGGGAGGCTCCATAATTAATAAGTCATAAGAGCACAGTGACGCTTAATGCAATATAACAGTTCTGAGCTGCAGACGTTTGTCAGCATGGTAGACGTGTCAGCATGGGCCTTCATTTACAGAGACTCAGTAGATATCTCTGGAAAATCAGGAGTTAATCAGTCTCATCAGGATCTGAAATGATGCACATGTGGAATTACTTCATTATTATGCAGTTAGGAAAGCAGTGGTTTGTTGTGGCCACACTCTGTTCTTTCAATTACTTTAAGATTAATTGCATTGGTGCATTTGTTTGGTACACCAAGTTGGAACAAGACACATACAGCACTTGGCCAAATATTCAGTATAGAAGTAAGGTTTAAAGGCATCCTGAACACTAAAATGGTTTGAAGTTATAGTCAGTGCGCTCCAACCAAGCAGGAGGTAGACAAGTTTGGTTGAAAAACTGCTTTTAAACAGCAAGAGTTTTATTTGCAATTTATTTTATGTTATGTGTTGATGCCAGCACCCAATTGTTTCAGAAGACCGAATAGTTATTCAGTGAATAACAGATTTCCTGAAGGAAAAAACCAACATATTAAACCCATTAATTAGAGAGATGTTCTATTCAAGTCTGTGAATAGCAGCCTTTTCATTATCCATATGTGAAATAAAGTCATAAAAACAGGCTGCAAGCTTGAATGCTTAAGCATTCAAAATGTTATTGTATCACCTGCAGAAAATGAAGGAATAACTTGTGTTCTCTCATTTTCACACCTTTTACTAGTGCAATATTAGCTTGAAGTCTGAAGAGGCACGAGTCTAAAGACGTAACTCTAAAGAGGTAAAAGGTAATTCTAAAGAAGTAATTTAGGCTTTAATATTGAATTTATTTTGTTTAAACTCATTCATAAAGGGTTTTAACTCAGGTACATCTGAAAAGATGTAAGTTCTGAAAAGTTTCAGAAAATGGTTTGAATAAGGAGGGAAAATATTGGCTCAAACCTGTGATATTTGCTGTAACCTGAGCAAAGACCATAGAAATATTCTGTGTACGTATTAAATAGCATATCTAAAGGTGTTAGCAAAATCCACCCATGGAGACATTACATCAATAAAAGGATGAGAAAAAGTAATATTAAAACCAGCCAAGCAAAAGACCTTTTTTAATCCTTTCATGAGGTACAGAAGAGAGTATGAAAACAAGATTATTCCCTGCCTAATCCTAGTCTTAAATTTCCCACTCTTCCCACATCTGTAAGTATTGGTAAAGTATTGGAACAGTGATAAGATCATATTCATGGGTTACTTATTTTATAGGTACCTTGTGTCTTAACATTAGGAAATATAAATCAAAGCTCAGAAAACTGAAATCATTTATGGTGACCTGACATATTTAAATCCTTATCTCCAGTGCTTTATCTTCAGTTTAGTGAAGAGACTGGGGCAAAGCCTTGCAAAAAAGTGTAGTTTTGATATGCATTTCTGTTCTCCTAAAACATCTACTACTAAAATGATAAATACTCAAATTCTGATATTGTAGAAATGTGGAGATTCATTGTGTGTGGCCCAGGTAATTCAAAACTGATAAACAGTTTGGAATTGATGCTGAGACTTTTTTTTTTTTTCTTCACCTTGTTCTTATCTTGACCTGATTGACAAAAACAAAACAACCAAACAAACTTATCTGAATCCATTCCTTTCTGAAGGTCTCTACCTAGAGCAAATTCTTGGCTTCATACAACAAGTTTGCCCTATTGACATCAATGAATCTAACAGCTCAGATCCTGAAAAAGAGATATGCATAAGACACCCACAGTCACATATAAAATCCTCAGACTTTGTGTTCAAATAAAACACAAACTTTTAACTACTATATTCTGAAGATTAGTTTACTAATGCAATGAAAATTTGGCTTTGGGTAAATCTAGAAATACGTCCAATTACATATTTACTGAGATGAAAATCTTGAATAAGCATTAAATATTTGGGTTTTTTTCCAGTCATTGATCACACATGTTAAACTTTAACAAAAGATTTAATCAAAACCCCTGAACTATTTTAGTGAAAAGGAAGTTGAGTGTGAAGTAAAGCTTTATGTACTTCCATGTTCTGCTGAAAGAGATTAAAGTTATCAAACACCGCTTTAGAGCCCATACAGAAAAAATTCCTATGAAAAAGGTTTTGAAAGTATTTTATGCATTTTGAATTTTAAAATAAACCTAAATTTATTACATGCACTACTTGGGAACAATAAATAATGTTTAATAAGGACAGTGCTGTATTACTTCATTTCTTGGGTAATAACACAATAAAATTTGTAGCCATCTTTACCTTAATAAAATACATAGATAAAAACCTTAATCCAAGACTCTTAAGGTGTAACAAATCGTTGTTCATTGTTTTGTAATGGTGAAAATGTTCCTCTCCCCCTTCTGTCAAACACCCATACTCTGCCCCTTTTCCCTTTTCCCACACAATACTAATTCTTTTGTTCTAGAGCCTCAGTAAAGAAACATGAAACTCATGTATTATATATTCCCTGGAATTGCCTTAACAGCTTAACCATTTAAAAATAATTTTCAGAAAATAATCCTGTAGGAATTCCAAAAATGGTGCAAATAATCATTGCAATAAAACATAGAACATTTTCATTAGAAAACACCACCTTTTCTGTGAACAAAAGAAAAAAAGGAGCTGTTGCATCCTCAAGTAATTTAATTACCTTCTGATTCCAGATCATACTTATGAAGTATAGACATTAATTTCAGAACTATTCCTACTTATAATAACTGCACCTTAAATGATTGCATTTTCTGATGAAACTATAATTGAAATAAAAGTTTCAGATCAAATGTTTTTAATTCAGTTTATTTTGTTATTCAGCATTAATAGTAGTATAAAAATATTTTATATTTATTGACACAAATATTAAATAGGAAATGTAATTTTTTATTAGATAACTGTAGACTTTAAGGCATACAGAGTGGCTGCTGTAAAAATAGTTCCATATTCATTTTATGTAACTATCGAATTGTGACTAGAAATTCATGACATCAGTCTAACAATCTGTATAAGTAATTTTCCTGTGTGTACGTAATACTGTGTTAAGCTGCTCCTGACTAATTCCTTAAGTTTATAAGGTTTGCACAGGCTGCAGCAAATTTTTCACTATAAAAAATCTGTGAGATTTTTATTTCTTTTTCCAGCTATTATTGTCAGAAACATTATAACAGCAATTTTTTTGTTTAGCCTTTATTATTCTAGCTTCATCCACAGTGTAGTGGGGAACAGTCAGAAGAAGAGACACAGGAAATATGCTGGCTGAAAGTGGACATAAATACAACGTAGATAAATCAAAAAAAAAAAAAAGTTATGTTTGTTTTTGACTTAAAACTTAGCCATGGAGATACAACAAAGATAAAGAAATTATATTTCTTAAATCTATTTTCTTTTTAGGTCTGGATTCCAGTAAAAGGAAAATAATCTATTTGCTTTAGTGTAAACAACATTTTGTCCAAATAATAATGAAATGACATAAACACATATGCTTTCTCTCTCCAGACTTTCAACTGTTTTTGCTGAACTGCTTAACTTGCTTAAAAAAAAAAAAACAAAACAAAACAAAACAAGCCCCCCCCCACCCCAAAAAAAAACAAAACAAAACAAAACCAAAAACCAACAATACAAATGGTTGTGTTTACAGACCTAACGTCGCAATCACTGTCAAGGATAAAAACAGTTCAGAAACATGACCACCAGAAAACAGTTTAGTTGATGCAAAACTGAAATCCATCAGGTTTTCTGTGATATATGACCACATTTCACTAAATCTTAAGGGATGCACAAACTCTATAAGCAGAATCCACTAGTATGGAAAAGACCTTTAAAATCAAGTCCAACCACTCCCACAGCATTGTCAAGGCCACCACTAAACCATGTCACTAAGGATCTTGTCTATACAGTTTTTGAGAGCTTCCAGGAATGGTGATTTCACCACTGCCCTGGGCAAACTGTTCCAATGATTTACCACCCTCTCAATGAAGAAGTTTTTCCTACTAACCTGACTTTGGGTAAAGAAAGAAGAAGAGACAGCTTAGACCATTTGGTGTCCTTAGGGCTTTTGATGTCTTCATGTTGTGAAATGGGTAGAAAACCATGTAACACAGCCTAGCCCAAGTCTAGTTTAGTTCAGCCAGAATCACGAAATACTTTCCTTTTTCCTCATCTTATCTTCACTTTATCATCCCCTCTTTATTATGCCCTCTTCAAAACCTTGTTTCTGCGCACTGTGTGCAGTAATGGTGTTCTAGACACAAGAAGAAGCAAGGAGTTATTGGAGCAAGTCCAGAAGAGGCTGGAGCACCTCCTGTGTGAAGGCAGGCTGGGAAGGTTATAGAATCATAGAATAGTTAGGGTTGGAAAGGACCTTAAGATCATCTAGTTCCAACCCCCCTGCCATAAGCAGGGACACCTCACACTAAACCATGCCACTCAAGGCTCTGTCCAACTTGGCCTTGAACACCTCCAGGGATGGAGCATTCACAACCTCCTTGGGCAACCCATTCCAGTGCCTCACCAACCTAACAGGAAAGAATTTCTTCCTTATATCCAATCTGAACGTCCCCTGTTTAAATTTTAACCCATTCCCCCTTGTCCTGTCACTACAGTCCCTAATGAAGAGTCCCTCCCCAGCATCCCTATAGATTCCCCCTTCAGATACTGGAAGGCTGCTATGATGTCTCCATGCAGCCTTCTCTTCACCAGGCTAAACAGCCCCAATATTCTCAGCCTATCTTCATACGCTGGGGNCCCCAGCATCAGATTCCCCCTTCAGATACTGGAAGGCTGCTATGATGTCTCCATGCAGCCTTCTCTTCACCAGGCTAAACAGCCCCAATATTCTCAGCCTATCTTCATACGCTGGGGAAGAGAAGCTTGCTTGTTGCAGCCTTTCAGTATCTGAAGGGGGCCTACAAGGATGCTGGAACATCCCATCATCAGGGACTGTATCGATAGGACAAGGGGTAGTAGGTTTAAACTTAAGCAGGAGAAGTTCAGTTTAGATATAAGGAAGAAATTGTTCACTGGGAGAGTGGCAAGGCCCTGGAATGGGTCATCCAGAGAAATGGTAAATGCTCCTCCCTGACCAGGTTGGAAAGGGCCTTGGGTGATGTGGTCTAATATGAAGTGTCCCTGTCCATGGCAGGGGATTGGATCTAGATGACCTTAAAGTCCTGCCTAACCCAAACCTGTCTGTGAGTCTGTGATTTTTCTTACTGTTTAAGTATTTGTTGGTGATTATTCTGGAAGTATGACAACAAAGAAATGAATAGGAGACATTCTTTTATTCCTGGATTGCTATTCCTTTTGGTCATGCAAGGCCTTTTTCAAGGTTTCACAAATAATGATTTGTCTTTGTCTTCAATTATTCATGCTACATTTTCATTCCCACTCTGTCCAACTTCTTCCCCGAGAAGAAATTGGACCAATCTCCTGTTTTCTGCTACCTATATTATCCTTAATTTTACTATTCCTCTGAATATTGTTCCTCAACACCCAAATGCACATTTCCCTGCAGCATACGGAAGCATTATGGAAGGTTCAGGGGTATCCATTCACTGGTATAATTGATCAGAAATGCAAATTATTCTGATAAAAATTCAGCACATACTTTGTTACTTACTGATTTATTCATAGCATATGTTGTTAGTCTTTTCCATTATATATTATTCACAACTTTAAATTTGTATTATCCATTCAAGAGGCTTTTTGCTTAGCACATATAACCATCATTGATTTACAGAATGATATGATGGCATTTTGAGATACAAGCATATGCTGAAACAGATTATTTGGCCAAAATTCCAGAGAAAATATCCTTTAGTGGTCCTTTAGTGCTATTTTGCAATACAAATAATTAAAAATCATAACTTTTTAATGAAAGTAACTGTTCCAGGGCTCTTCTATGAATGGGGAAGCACACAGTAAGAGAAGAGTTTTCTGGATTGGTAGAAGTGATCAGAGTAGTATATATATATGTTCACTTTGATAGTGTGATTCCAACTTAAAGTTTAGCCAAACAGGCTCCTGATGTTCAGATTTATTTTATTTTTCTTTCTTTTAAGCTATATTGATTACTCACTTGCAAACAGAACTGGGAGAGATAAATTCTAAGCTTCCCTGCCCTGGTTTCCAAGAAAAAAAGTTTAGAGTCTGCTTCTGACCAAAGTTCCTTCTGACTGACCCAAAAGCTGCTAGAGTGCTCCTACAGTGGCAGGAAACAGCTGAGTCAATACACAGTTATAAACATTCAACATGGCTAACAGGTAGCAAAAAATTTTTGAGCCAAAATTTCTTATTTGACTTGATAATTCTAGAGGAGAGAACTGTTTGAGGGTTCTTTCATGACACTAAAAAGACTGCTAAGCCACTGGCCATCATATTAAAAAAAGACATGGCAGTCAGGTGAACTTCCCAACGACTGGAAAAGGGGAAATATAACCCCCATTTTCAAGAAGGGGAAAACGAATGACCCGGGGAATTACAGACCAGTCAGTCTCACCTCTGTGCCTGGAAAAAACTTGGAGCAGATTCTCCT
>NDXB01014106.1:0-13218 GCA_002631895.1 Agapornis roseicollis
CTCCTCTCCTCTCCTCTCCTCTCCTCTCCTCTTCTCCTCTCTGTCTTCTCAGCAAATACTGTTTCTAGCGCAGAAAGTATGTCAACAACTCTCTTCATAAGCTCATATTCCAGATTGACATTTTATGATCATTCAGAGTTTGCGCTGAAGACAATGTATTACTGTCAAAATCTTTCTTCGAGTCTTAGCAAATGTAGCAATACAATTTTAAAGAACAAATCAATAAATAAATGAGGCGGTATTACAGAAGAGCAATTATTCATCTTTAATGTATCAAATCTGGCTATGTTAAATGCATCCTGAATCTTAGCTAACTGTTTAATAAATATTTGAAGAGCTCCACTGCTAGCTATCCATTTCACCTGCTTTGTTTTTCTTCCACTGATCTTCCAAAAATAGCTATGGAAATCATTAGTTCAATCAAGTCTGTGTAGTAGTGTGGCAGAGCCGTCATTGCAGCTTGATAGATTGCATCCAGAGTATTAATCAGGAGTCAGCAGAGTATTAGCTAATATGATCAAGACCATCTCCAACCATCTCCAAACATCCTCCTTGACCATCTTTCTTTCCTGAAAGTTGCCGAAAAGCCAGATGAACTTCCAAGAGACATTTGAAAAGGAGAGAAATGAAGGAATCTCAATGGTTTCTGTGTTCCTTTGCAAAAAAGGATCCATTTTACCTGGAAAGAAAAGATCTGGGAGAATAAATAAACCTAAATTGCCTGGCCCCTGCCTTATCCAGATGATTATTCTCCCAGTCCCTGCTGGCACTGGCACAACCTACCAGATGCTGCTCCCCAAAGCTGCCTTCTCTGTCTGCCCAGTACCCTGATCTCCACCTGGCAATGGTGGCATCCTTCTGTGCAGGAGAGCATTTGAATTTGGCTCTAATCCTTCACAAACACTGACACCAACTTTACCACAGATTAATATTCCCAAGAATTCTTCTAGGCACTGTTTGAGTCTGTGGCATTGGACTTCTCTTTTGAATAAAGGAGGTTTATGTTTTATTATTTGAACTTCATTTTCAATCATTTTTTATATTTAACTATTCTAAATTTGACATGGATCATGTATTCCCCAAAATTAAAGCCAAGAATAGTCTGCTTTAATTTTTACATAGGACATGCAAACAGTGAGACTTAAGGCATCTCGTAGATCTGTTTTTTCAATGGGAAAATGAGATACAGATCATAGGTGACTTACCTTGCATCACTCAATGGTGATAATGAAACCAGACCTCCAGAGTGCAAGCCCACTGCTTAATTCTTTACCCCATGAGTAAAGCACTAGCTTAAACTGGAGGTTTTGACAGCCCTAATGTCTGAGAGGATCGCCTTTCCTTAGTTATCACTAGGCCAGGGTTGTTCAATACTTTCTACTGTAAAACAGCTTCCTTGTGATCTTTAGTAACTCAACGAGCAGTGAGTAGCTAACATCCCACTTTTTCACCCAGCTCTTGGACACTTCATGGGGCACCTCTTCAGCCAGCTCTTGGCATGGTAGAGTAGGACCATGACTGTGGGTGAGTGACCAGTAAGGAGCTGGTCTAAGCTCAGCTGCACGAGCTGCTATCCTCCCTCCTCATCCAGGACCCAAACACATGAGCCGGATCCTTCCTGTCTGCTATTGCCAGGACACCTCCCCCTGATGACAATATGAACTTTCCTTCACAGCAAAAGAAGGCAAAGTTATTATTCTGAACACTTCGGGTTCAGATCCTGAGAATATAGCAGAGCATTTATAGAATGCAATTTGTAGGATTTTGCTTGTTTTAAGGAAGGATGCACACAAATGGTACCAGTTCCACACCATTCCTGAGATACCCAAGTCAAGCCCTTACAAGCAATTTTCATTCCATGGACATAGCACAGAAGCACATGGCGAGTTTGACGAAAGCAACAAATAAAGGAATTTGGCACCTCAGAAGTGATTTCCAAAAGATTCCAGCTTTCCCTGGGGTTTCTCTCTGCTGTCACCCTTCCCAGCACCTCTCCCATGATGTCACTGCCCCCATTCCGTGCTGTGGAGCCGATGGCACGTGTTGCACAGNAAACATTCCTTAGATACCTCAGAAGTGATTTCCAAAAGATTCCAGCTTTCCCTGGGGTTTCTCTCTGCTGTCACCCTTCCCAGCACCTCTCCCATGTTGTCACTGCCCCCATTCCGTGCTGTGGAGCCAATGGCACGTGTTGCACAGCAGGAGC
Source organism: Agapornis roseicollis (assembly GCA_002631895.1). NCBI lineage: Eukaryota > Metazoa > Chordata > Aves > Psittaciformes > Psittacidae > Agapornis > Agapornis roseicollis. Next base: position 2,207 of record NDXB01014106.1, read on the forward strand.
GGGCAGAGCAGCGGTGAGATGCAGGCAGGAACAGCACCGCGGATCCGCTTTTCCCACCCAAATGCAAAGCAGAGCACGGAGTGCTCGAGAGGTCTGCTCTCTGGTGAGGTTAAACATTAAGATGTGACAAGCTCCTTATATACAAGAGGATAAATGATATGCAAAGTCCATACTCTTTGTTCTGACAAGTGTCCAGAGGGAAAATTCTTGAGATAAAGCTGTAGCTTTCTAAGGCACAAGGGTAGGGTGGGCAGAATGAAGATTTTATCAAAGAAGTTAAGCATTGAAACACTAAAAAAACATCACATTGCCTTCTCTCTGCAACTTCCTACCCCCCTCAGTATGCCCTTACCTCCCACCTAACCATCTGGCATCACTGAGCATCACCCTAGCCCATTGAGAGAGGGGTTTTTAGCTTTTATTAATACATATATGAAGAGATCACCACATAAAAAGTCTTTCTTTTCTGTCTGAGGAAAGACTAAAGAGCTGCTACTATACCTGCCTGGCCCTGGTCTCACACAGAAAGACCCTTCTGTGTTTGCGTGACTGGTGATGGGGCAGACACCTCTCTGAAATCCCATGATGAGACATGGAGCTTGTATGGCCACCCATCTTTCCTCTCTATTTGAAGTAAGGCATAGAGTGAGAGGGAGGAAATAGCAGCCGATTTCAAGAAAACGGCTGAATAGAGGTTTCAGATGTTTATCTGGATGCGTAGGCTTGGATAAGCCCTACTGCCCCTCCGGAAAAGAAACTGATGCAGCTTTTCCCCTGCTGTGTTTCAGCACCACAACCCCTTCATATATAGTTTTGTCCCAGCTATAGGAATTCCAAAGAAGCCTTTCCATGCATGGTGTGAAGTCTACAAGTTCCCACTGCCAAACTGGTAGCACTTTTGGCATTCCAGAAGAAGGCAGTTACCTTATTAAAGCAAATGTGGGCATGTCTGAATTAAATCTGCAGATCTGCAAGACTTCCGTTACATTTAATAGGAAAGATTGCTGTAGCAGGCAAGAGACAAATTCAGATATAAAAGAAGCAAACTGTTGATTAAAAGCTCAGTGTGGCTCTTATGTAAATATGACATAAACATTAAAATTCACCCTTAACTATGTTTATCTCAAAACTGTAGAGCTCATCAATTATTAGACATTGTTTTAATGCACAGGGTATGCCCCCATAATATGGCAATAAGTCCCAAAGACTTATGTAAAATATCTCTTTTTTAATCATGTCTCATTTCATAGACAAAAGTAATCACTAAAAAGCCAGTGGCTACAAAAACTGCAAACAAAATGAACCTTTAAAAGCTAATGACTTAAGGGTGATTTTACAGACACATAAAGTATGTTAGGGGCTTACACTATTTGTCATTAACACATATTTTGAAAGCTTGGCTAATATAATGTGACACAAAATTAGTCAAACACAATTCATGCAATATTGTTTAATTTTACTCCTCATTTAACTTGGTTTTAAGCAAAATCATTATGTCACATGATAACATTCACTTGAACAAGAAATATTTTATAATGGTGCCTGCGTTTCGAAATGAGTTATTATGAGCTGCATGCTGAACACATTCTTAACTATGAAAACTATAAAGCTAATAGCTTCATCATATTTTGACAACATCTACATACTTTATGCATTATTTACAAGAAAGATATAAAATGAAACTACTGAATATCTTACACCATACTTCACAGTCATAGTTAACTGGTGAAAAATATAACACATTTATCTTCCGGTGGCTTTGGATTTGCATAGGAATATTTGCATACCGTGTTGCAATGTGCTCTTAATGTAAAATTTAACCTTTGTGCTTTCTCTCTGATGTGTAAGGTATACTCATTAAGTTAAAAATAATGGTAAAAATAGGTCTGCTGGTGATATACATTCCATGAATGATTCCCTTGAGTGGTGAGGAAAGGTAAAACGTGGGTGGGAAAACGTTTAATTGAATTAACTCCTCATTTCGTATATTTTTAGTTCAAATTCCACTGGCAGAGCAGTTTGAGTGGTATTTGTCAACCACACAAACTGCACAAGTTTTCTACCTTCAGTGCTGAGGCTCTCAGCGTGTGAAAAGGCGCAGGCAAAGCTTTTGATACTTGATGTCTTTTAATTGCACGGCCCTTCGTTGAGCATTGGGACTCAACGTGGAGCACATGTCTTGGCCTGGTGACAGGGGAAGGGTTTGCTGTGGTTGAACCTTCAGACAGAGTTCATAGCTCTTGAATTTGCTCCAGTTTTCTACAATGCAAAAGCCCATAATGCCATTTTTTCCCCCTCCAAACGGGGTTAGTTCTAAATAGCTCCTAAAAGAAACAACCTTATTTTCAGCCACTTCTCAAGTCAACGATGCTCTTAAAGCAAAGGCATCATCTTTCTGTAGGCAAAGCATATTAATATTGCAGACCAGAAGAGTGTATGATCCACCAGAGCTTTGTTTCATACTCTGAGAAAACGCGGACGAATCTGCTGAACACTACAAGGCAGTTTTGCAGCTTAATGGCTCCCAAGCAAACAACGGCGGCACCTTCTATTTGCCTTTCCAAAACATCCATCCCTGCGACGCTGCTTCTGCTACCGGCTGCTGCCTCCTTCCCCGTTCCAAAATGAAACCCCCCTTTTTTGCGTGAAGCAATTCCGCATGACTTGCTTACGGTGTGGTAATTGGGCCATTATTTTCTCCCTTTTTTAGGGCAGATCTCACGTTGGCGTTTCTCCGCGCTGACCCACCGACGACCTCCGCCGTTGACCTCAAAGGACTACTTTCTCTTTTGGTAAGAGATAATTCAGTCTCCGTGGTATGCCTCCTGGGCACAGTCAAAATTATGTCTGGTGATTCTGCAGTGTGGACTACTGTCTGCTAAGGACTGAGCTAATACCACGGCGTTCAATTAATTCAGGACCTCCGGATGGCCTTGAACTGCCCTTCCCTACAGGGAACAGCTCCCACTGCACAGCCGCCTTGTCCCCATGGAGCCCTCACCTCTAATAAACACCTCTCTTTAAACACGTGGGAGCGTTGGGAGGATAAGTAAATGCATTCATTTTTCATAAAGGCAGTTAGTTAGTGCCCGGTACCCACTGTTGGCTCTGTGGTGATGGGGAATGCCTGGTCACGGGGTAGCGATGCTTTGCCACTGCTGAAAGGGGGACTGTACATCCCCAGAAAGTTTTAAATAAATAGCAGTAAGCTAAATTTTGCAGCAAAAAGCCAGGGCAGGAATTCAGCATTGGACTTTTACTTATTTACTGCCTCATCCAGAGCTGCTGGTGATGGTTCTTGTAAAGATCCTCAGCGAGGTAAATAAAAGCACGGAGCCCCAGCAACTGGCTGTTATTACAGCACCGAGCAGAGGTGTACAGAGCGGGAAATAACTCTCCCAGGGATAAATTACATGTGATGAGGGCCAAAAGAATACAGCTCCTATTTCAGGAAGTCTTCCAGGCAAAAGCAGAGATTTGGCAGTTTTAGCGTTCCTTTCAAGACAATACACGTACACCAAAAACATTACTCTTCACAGAGTACCCCAGAGGCCTTTCCAATCATCTGGATGCTCGCAGTTATTCCATTCCCTCAAATTCAACACAGATCTTCTTTATTAATTTTAATTTGTCATCAATAACCTGACAGGCTCTCTTTCGGCAAGAAATACTGTATTAACTGTTTCACTCACTGTGGCAGCTATTAAAAATGTGATAATGATTAGCAGTAATGAGGTCAAATAGAATAATGTGAGTATAAGTTGCTACCAGCGAAATATATAACACAAGAGGATTTATTATGTTCACTTGCTGAAATGTAATTTAAAAACAGGATATTACCACCTGCTATGCTGGCTCATAGGGTTATCCAGATCATTTAAGCATTTCCTGCTAATATGTTTATTTGCTTCTGGCAGATATTGCCACTACTGTATTTCAAATAACTACACTTAAAACAAAGTTAATTGTTCCTATCTACTTAATATAGATAGGATTATGTAAAGTAATGATTAGATGACTAGCTGGTAAACAAAGTTATTTGAGCATCAGCAGCACTTAGGAAAGAAAGGATGCAATAACATTGAGAGTTGTGGGCAATAAATCTGGCATGGGAGAAGCAGATCTCCACTGAAGAAACTTTGTGTGGGTACTAAAGGGAGATGAATAAGTGCTGTAAGACAAGTGCTCCTGAAGAAGAGAGAGACAAGAGATTTTAAATACCAGGGCAAATCAAGTGAAACATTAAGACTTGATCAATATGAGAACCCAGTAGATAATCTCATTACTCACCTGTATTCTCTTAGAAAGATTTTGGATTTTGACATCCTCATATTACTTCTCAATTTGTCAATCTAAACAGATTAATCCTCGCGTTTCACTGCAGTGACACACAGCAATTTGATGTAGATCCGAGTGAAGCTGCAAGTATGCTTGAACTGCAAAAGCTTTTCCAGATCAGGAAGATGAGGGTTTAATACTGAATCAAAGCTCATTCTCATCTGGTTGAACTTTAATTTTGAGCAAAGACTATGGAGTGAGGCCAAATTCTGCTGCTGGTGCTTGCACTGTTTTAAATCTCCTGAACTAAGCCAGAACTTAAACCTCTGTGATGTAAAGCATGCTTTAACCATCAGCACTGAGACTCCTGCACCCTGGGAAGACAGAGCTGATGTGATAGTAGAGATAGGAAATAGCAAGAGGATTACTTCTTTGGGGATATAAACAATAGCCATGTGGCTTCCACAGATAATTCCTCCTCAACCAGGTTGGAAGCATTCGATTTTGGAAAATATTAGTCAGCATTTTTACACTCTGCTGTTGTTGCCTTGCATTTGGCTTTTTAATAAGATTTGTCATATAAATAATATAATAGCGAAAAATGAGCAAAAGCAGTTGTATAAAGGATGTTATAATAATGGATGTTGCAAGTCAGGGCAAAATGCAAGTCACAAATAGACACTTTAGAAACAAAACCCAATAGGCATGTATACTCATTTATCCTATTTAAATCAGGTTTTAATCTCTCCTATGTTTTTCATTTATCTGCCCTACATTTCTGTCTTACATTTACCTGTTGAACAAATTCATATATAAAGTGGGATTTATCAAGATTTACCTAACCTTTACTTTCTAAAAAGCTCATTTCAATGGATAGTACTTTATTCCTAGCAAAGAAAGAGCAGGCTGGAGTTTGAAGGCAACAATGAACACAAAGCCCTGAGTTGTAATTAATTATAAGGTAAAGATTTTGTCCACCTGCATCTTTCCAAACAGCACCAACAGCGTCACTCTTCATCTTCATTGAAAAAACAAGGCAGGTAAAGATTATAAAGATGAGACACTATATTTTCCTATTGATTAAATGGCAATGTGCTACATGCAAAAGAAGTGGAATAGGAACACTGGGAGAAATTTCCTCCCACCACAGAGAACAGGAGCTTTATCTACCTTTTTCATCATCTTCTTTCCAACTTCAGCAATGAAAGCTGAGGGTCTTGAGACCACAGGAGGCCCTAGAAACCACGGTTTTGGTTCCCAGCAGCATGACTGCCATGCGATGACAATGCAAAACCTCTCAACATGTCATTTCTGCCCTATAACTAATGCAGAAGGCACAGCTCTGCCCAGAGACCGTCAGCTGGTGTGCACTGCTAATTATTGGCTGGGGTAATTGGGCTGATGGAAGACTTTTCTCATGGAAAGCCAGTGTTAAGAGATTAGAACTGAGCTTGCACCATCTCTTTCCTGAGTTTGGTTTTGTGCTTCTAAGGAAAAGAGAAGAAAAAATGAAACTAAAAAGGAAAAAGGGGAGGAAAGGGGAAAGGGGAAAGGGGAAAGGGGAAAGGAGAAAAAGAAAGGGAAAGGGAAAGGGAAAGGGAAAGGGAAAGGGAAAGGGAAAGGGAAAGGAAGGGAAGGGAGAGGGGAGGGGAGGGAAGGGAAGGGAAGGGGAAAAAGGAAAAAGGAAAAAAAGAGGAAAGGAAAAAAGAAAGGAAAGGAAGAAAGGAAAAGGAAGGAAAGATAGAAAGAAGAAGGAAGGAAGGAAGGAAGGAAGGAAGGAAGGAAGGAAGGAAGGAAGGAAGGAAGGAAGGAAGGAAGGAAGGAAGGAAGGAGAGAAAGAAAGAAAGAAAGAAAGAAAGAGAGAAAGAAAGAAAGAAGAAAGAAAGAGAAGGAAAGAGAAAGAAAAAGAAAGAAAGGAAGAAAGGAAGAAAGGAAGGAAGGAGGGAGGGAACTGGAATAGATCAGGGCTGTTCAAAAGTCAAGTGATTGATAACACAGAGTAGGGAAGGGCAGAGGGACAAATTAGGCAGTGACTGTGAAGCACCCCGTGTGCCATATGTTGTGAGGGCAATTCCAGGAGCGTGGCTTTCTTGTGGCAAAACCAATCACTGCTGCCGTGTCACGGGGAGAGGTCATTAGGAGCCGCCTGACGTGCTGAACGTACCCAGGTACCCGTCAGCCCCTTGCATTTGTGCTGCTGCTCTGATGTAACACCACCGCTGCCTTTACATATCAGCTAAATTTGAATTGATGATAGGTACAGTGTTTGTAATCCTACATCAAGCGGCGCTTGTGTCTGGCATTTATTTGTGCTATTTCTTTGGCAGCTTCTTCCAGAGCCTCCTCTCATCTGACATGTCAGGTCTACAATCAAAGAGGAATAGTGAATTCACTTTTACAGTTAGGCAAGCTGAATGCTATTACCCATGTATTTGTCACCAACCTGCAGATCCCAGCCTCTAATCTGCCATCTGGATGGATGCTACAAAGTTAAGAGCCAGGGACATGCATTTCTCAGTAACTACCTGCTGTCAGCTATTATTTTAAGGATCCTGTGATTTTCTTTTATTTTGACTAGAAAAAACAAGGCAGCTGCAGTAATAAAAAGGCATATCAACTAGTCACTTTCTGGCAGATTTGTCACTGGTGTGGATACAGTAGTGGTATTTTTTGTTAGCAAATGTATACAGTGGAATACAATATTGTAAATCTGCAGTGCGTTCTTCACAAAGGGAAAAAAAAATCCTTTATAGAACCTTGTCTAGCACTCAGCCAAATAAAAAATGAAAACCTGTTTGTTTTCACCTCATTGTACACACGCATTGTATTTTTCTTTTACAATATTGTCCATTGTGTGCAACACGCTTTGTAAATACCGTGTTTGGGTTTAAGGATTGCTATTGTCTTCCCATTTCAGCGCAGTTCTGATGGCTGCATACTCAGTTACTGCCCAAGTCCTGGGCTGTAAATATTTGCTGAGAAGAATCAGAGGTTTTATGTTTGGCGGATCTGCAGAATAAGATTAACTTTTCAATTAACAATTGAACAATTAACGATTTTTGAATTAATTTATTATCATAAAGCTTTGAAAGAACACGGCCAAGAAATGCAATGATGGAAAACTACACTGGACCAAATTAATCCCTTGTGTGACTCTATTTCAGTCAACATTGTTACATCAGGATGAAATGATAATTAATTGTTATTAATATGAGTATGAAGCAACCGATGAGAATAGTACAAGAAACCAAAAAGAAAGCAAATTCAGTTCAGCTCTTGTTGAAGAATAAGAACAAATTGTTCTGCTTTCAAACACGTCATTTTAGATGATAAAGCAATTGGTTTGCTTTTGCATTTTCCTTTTTAAAAGTTCTTCGATAAGATCCTGCTGTAGTTTTCAGTCTACCCATGGATTAAACAGTCAAGAAGGTTCTTGTATGATGTCTTTAGGACATGGAAAACCAATTCCAGGGGCCAGGTGGGATATCCTTACATTGCTGTGGACACATGTATGGCCACATCCCATGCACAGCCCTGTTAGAGCATATTGCATCCAGAGCCTTGTGCAAGGACCACATACTTTGATTTTGCAGAGCAAGCTGATGCTTTGGCCCCAAACCCTAGGAATCTTGCAGCAAATTCACTATCCCAGCCTGTGAGCAGCGCCTTTACCTGGTTACTATGTCCTCCATCCCCCCCCAAACACAGACATCTCCTTTGGGGTATACACGCTCGTTTGCCATCAGCTCATCCTGGGGCCCATGGTTGTGAAAACTTTACCAGCGTCTACCTTCCAGATCCACAATCCCTCATTGCCCATGGGACTACTGCAGCCAAAGCCAAGTTCAGCAGGCAGTGCTGTGGCTTTAGGCAGGATGCTCTAGTGAAATGAAACAGGGAAAACTGTATTTAAAACCTTGTCGAAATATGTAACGTGGCGACTGACCTATCCAGAGGTAATCCATTGAATCCATGTTTTTCCCTACTCTGAGTTACCCTGAAATGTGTTTTCATTTGATGAATATTCAATTCCAGAGACTCCCAGCAAGGGGAAGATGGGGATATGGGAAGGGACTATCCGAGACCCTCATTCATTATCGCTGTGATCTCCAGCGAGCTGCTGATGGGTTCAAAACCCACTTCTGGGCCAGTTAAGGTGAATTTTCACTTCCTGCTGCTCTTTTTTCCTGAAGAGAAGCTTTCTGAAGAGCTTGAGCGGAGGAACTGATTTCTCGCTTACGGCTGATGAGCTCTCACTACTGATCAGAGAGGGCTGCGTACTTTGGGATTTGATTTTGGTAAACATGCACAATTTAGATGTTTATTCAAAGCATTCAGATCTCATCAGTCTCTGAGACGGCTATGACAGCTGCAAAAAAAAGTGGACAAATTGTTGATGGCTGAGGAGCAGTCAGGGCGTTCAGCGTTTAATGAATTAAACTTTAATAGCACTTTCAGATGACTCAGAGCCATCCGGTTGAGATCTCAGCTAGCATATGGCATTGTCTGATGCCTGTTACTTTTGTGCTCTTTGCCTTCTTCCATTTCACTTGCTTTGTCTAGTTTTCAATTAGACAGCAAGCTCTCGAGGGCTGGAGCTGTATCCTGTGTGATTCCACGCAACACCTTGTATCTCTGATGCAAATTAGAACACCCAGCCCCAGAAAAACAACCCCTGGGAAGAACTGATGTTGCATTTCTTCAAGTCTGAAGTAGGAATATAGAATGACTTCTTATGAGATTCCTTGCACACACATTTTTGAACCATAATCAATGATAATAACCTGAAAAGACTAAATTCTGCTGTGAAAAATGGCTATTAAAGTAGCACCGCACCACTCCATGTTCCTGCTCTTTAGACCAAATCTGCTCTGTTGATAAACCCATAGATACTTATTTCTGAACATCAGCCATGGAAAAGCCAAGCTCAGGTCCAAAACCAGCCCAGGTACTGGCTTCTGCTGCCGTTTTTCTGTTCTCATATAGACGGTTACATATGGGCATTGGGTGAGGTTTTCCCAAGCTCACAGAATCGGTGGCAGATCCACAAGCAATCCTCAGATTTCTTCATTCCTGGTCCAATGTCCTATTTCTGGACCAGGCAGCTGTACACAAACTGCAACACAAAGTCAGACCTTGGGTTTCCAGCTGAAAAGATGAAACATGGATTCCCTAGAAAGGCCAGAGGGAGGATTAACTTTGCCATTTCTTTACTTCTTTGAGCATTGATAAACTGGATCTTTCGTGCAACACGGCAAATGGCAAATAATTGAAAGAAAATCTTTGAAAGGGCAATGTTATCCGAAGCTGTGATGAGTGGTACCTGCCAGAATCTAATCTGGGCACCTCTGTGTTGTCTTAAAGCAGGTTTTACAGATAGAAATGCAAGTTGCCCCCTGAAGATACATTCATTACATAAAATCTCTGAAGTTTCCTCTCCAGTCTTGGATGTAGATGAACTGTTTTACTGATATTTCAGTGCAGATTATTATTTCATATGTCCATTATAGCATTGTCCTTATGTGATGCTTTTAGCAGTTCTTAGAAAACTCTGTCACTGCAGTAATCATAGCTGGAGATATTGGGCCAACTCTGCTAAGGCAATTTGATGATCATAATTGCCATGTATTTGTCTGAGAGTAGCATAGAGAATCAGCAGCATCTCCTCTGTTGTGCTCTTGGACAAGTCTTGTGTTGGGCTTCTTGTGCAGGTCCCTCCAAGAAGAAGAAGTGGTCTTGAGCACTGCCAGGGATGGGGCAGCCACAGCTTCTCTGGGCACCCTGTGCCAGCGCCTCAGCACCCTCACAGGGAACAGCTTCTGCCTGAGAGCTCAGCTCAGCCTCCCCTCGGGCAGGTTCAAGCCATTCCCCTTGGCCTGTCCCTAGAGGACCTTGTCCAAAGCCCCTCTCCAGCTCTCTTTTCATCCCCCTTTAGGTATTGGAAGACTGTTAACAAGATCCCTTCCCAGTTTCAGCTCCTGTAGCAGTCACTGGGGCTGGCCTCCAAAGCCAAGGTAGCCACAACTAACTCCTCAGTACTAACATAGCCACTGGACAAGCACATATTAAAGCAAAATATATAACGAGTTTTATTCCCACATCTTCATCACATACCTCACCCATCCCTATGTTACTATAATTTACATAGAGAACATACACCTTGGCACCAATAAAAGGAAAAGCTCTGATTTTTTCTCTTACGCTTATACAAGTCACAAGTGACTCTCCAATTATATTTCAGCAAGTAAATGAAAAATAATGTTTAAACTGAATTCTGATAGCAATAGGATTACAGCTGAAACACCAAGAGAACTATGTAAACGTCACTGGTAGTATCTGTAAATCCAAGTGCTCTATAAGTCAATCTTCACTCAAATGTGCTCATTCAGTTGCAGTTCAGATGACCTTAACCTTGAAGTCTTGTCAGGCACATAGACTTGTATGTATTGGATTTGTATGTGGGAACTCAAGTCAAATGATGGTCTTCCAGCTCTCAGCATTTCTGAAGTGTGTGGGCATACAAGGGCCAATAGAGCTGGTCAAACACCTTCAAAAGATGCCTTTGACAGAAAGCACCTATCCTCTAAAGAGACATTTTTTCCCCTTTGCTTAAACTGCTTTCACTGTGGAAAAAAACCCCAAGGGCTACTTAATCTTTTGAATTTCCTTGGAAAAGCTGCATTGTTCTTGATCCATAGATTGGGGGGGGGGGGGGGTTTTTAAGAAAAAATTGG
>NDXB01014106.1:13314-58755 GCA_002631895.1 Agapornis roseicollis
GGGGGGGGGGTTAATCAGAAAAGCATGCAATCAAAATATCTAAAGCAAGCATATATTCATGCTGTAAAAATAATAACTACTTCTAATGCTTTGGCTACCTAGAGAGACCAGCTCAAGACCTCTCACTCCACACAAATAATATGTGGAACACAAGGGAGGCAGCTTGCCTGCTCTTTGCTGAAAGTACCACATCTGAGCAGAGAGGTTTGGGTAAAACATTGCAGTCAGCAAAGTTCTGGCTGGGTCCTTTCACCAAAGTGATGTTTAGGTGTAAACCAAGATGATCCATCAGTTCGTGGGAGAAAGGTACCACTGGATTTGCCTTTCTGGTGCGGTGCATCCACCCTGCAAAGAAGGCAGTGATGGGCAGCACCCACAGGCACCAGCTGCCAAAACCAGGCATCAGTTTGCCCAGAGGTTCAGCAGCAGCTTCAGTCCTGCCATCAGGCTTTCCGAACTGCAGCGAGTTTACTGTGGGCACGAGAAGAGCAATCTGCATGCTTTATTTATTCTTTTCAGAGCTGTCAAAAGATCATTCCTTCAGAGAGGGCCACGAGGGTTCGAATCCTGCATGCAAAGTTAATCTTCAATTGGAAAGAAAACGCAGGATTAGTAAGTATGAAATTCTGCTAATAGATTAAAAGACTCTCTTGCAACCCTTTAAGGTTATTTATTAGTAATTTATTAATACACTTAGAACAAAAACGACTGTTGTTTTCAGAATTCATTTTTCAGGCTGCAGACTTATACCAGATGACACTCGGGCTCCGGCTCTTTGGGAATACACATCAAACCCTGGTTCATAATTTATGTAATGACATATACTTGGACACTGATTAGCTACCTTATCAGCCCTGTAATAAAGGAAGCATAACCCCTAGTTTATCATTCATTTATCTGAAGTCATTTTGAATAATATCACAAGATTGTAATGTAATCATTATGCTGTACAGCATGTGTGGGCCAGTACACTACACTGTCAGTGTCAGAGGACTGTCATAGTTCATACTACTTAATTTGCTCACTTCTTACACATTTATGAAATTGGAGTCAACAGTCTGATGGAGCAGTAATATTCCGGGCAAGAGCCTTACACAAATTGCTAATAGGGTGTTCAACAGGAGTGTGAAGAAACACGAGACGAGATGAAAATGGGTTTCGTGGTGGAACTGAACGGGTGGTCAAGGAGCGGGTTGAATTTCCCTGGGTGTCCTCCAGCCAAAGTATCTGCAGACGTTGCTAATACTTGCTCTGGCCTTGAGAATGAAGTTCCCATTTAAACAAATTGAAAGTCCTCTGCAAGGCAATGGGATTTCTTTATGGCCTGTAAAGCTCGGAGGTCATCATGAGGTCTATGGGCAGGCTAAACACTAGCATCTTCCATCTCGCCAGCTCTGGCAAGGGGTGCCTGAGGAGATTTTGCAAGCTCAAGCACAACGTCTCCTTCCTTCCCTGGGCTGCTCGTGGGTTTATAACCAACTTTCACAATATTTTATATCTTATTTTGGAGGCTGAGTTTTGAGGAATGGTGTTAATTCAGGGCTTCACCTTTCACTTCTGGGAAGGGTTGTAGCCTTCATATGATAGAAGACAACATTGGAAATGTGAGATGGTAGTATCCAAAAGGACAGGGGGAAAAATCACAGAATCATAGAATAGTTCGGGTTGGAAGGGACCTTAAGACCATCCAGTTCCAACCCCCCTGCCATAAGCAGGGACACCTCACACTAAACCATGGCACCCAAGGCTTTATCCAACCTGGCCCTGAACACAGCCAGGGATGGAGCACTCACAACCTCCCTGGCCAACCCATTCCAGTNAAGGGTTGTAGCCTTCATATGATAGAAGACAACTTTGGAAATGTGAGATGGTAGTATCCAAAAGGACAGGGGGAAAAAAATCACAGAATCATAGAATAGTTCGGGTTGGAAGGGACCTTAAGATCATCCAGTTCCAACCCCCCTGCCATAAGCAGGGACACCTCACACTAAACCATGGCACACAAGGCTTTGTCCAACCTGGCCCTGAACACAGCCAGGGATGGAGCACTCACAACCTCCCTGGCCAACCCATTCCAGTGCCTCAGCACCCTCACAGCAAAGAATTTCTTCCTTAGATCCAATCTAAACCTCCCCTGTTTCAGTTTGAACCCGTTACCCCTTGTCCTGTCACTGCAGTCCCTAATGAAGAGTCCCTCCCCAGCATCCCTATAGGCCCCCTTCAGATACTGGAATCACTGTGTTTCTATATAATAACATACATTTATGCCAGTCTCTTGGAAGTGAGTGGCCACTTCCCATTTTCTGAGGATCTAAGGTGTACAGGAACTGTAAGATTACAGCAAAACCCAGCAAGTCTTACCCAGAACAGAAATGAAACACCAGCAAAGCTGACTCAGCACCCACTGGCCACCTGTCCCTGCCAGGCTGTAATCTACATCTGCCTTTTCTCAAGCCTTAAACGAATGGATCCTGATCCCTGCGGTGACAAAATGTAGGAAGAGGAGAACAAACACCCAAGGATGAGACATCGAGGATTTGGGGTGCTTTCAGTGCAGCTGGCCTGCAGCAGGAGGAGGCTGCCCGGATGGTGCCATTGCGGACCCGCAGCCCTGACAGATGAGTGGGGCTGATGGATAGAAAAGCCGGTGACAAGTTGCACTGAGATAATGATTGCTGGGCAGCAGGAGCCATTAGGGTGTCATGGCAAAACCCCCAAGATTAATGAACAGCGCGAGTTGGATAAGTAATGACAAGAAAGGGCAGGAATGGAAAGAGTAGCATAATGTTTATTTTAAGACAGTTAATCAAAAGAAGGGAATAATTAAAGCTGCGGTTATTTCCTGGCATCAGTTTAATGAAATTATAACTGCAAAAAATAAAGGAGGAATAAAACACAGCACGGAGTATCTGGCTCCCAGTGGAAGGAGTCAAAGTGCCCCTCCAGCCAGCCCCGCAGAGCTATCGGATGCATGACGTGAAATGCCTTTTCCTTCTGTGACTGCCAAACAGATCCGCATGCCACACTTTGGAGCACTACCGTTCATCCGTCAAACACAAACAATTATCCCACGAATAAAGATTAAATGTTTGCCATAAAATAACAATTAAATTTGTTTCTAGTATTTTTTTAATGCAAGACAGTAAAAGCGAATGATTTAAGGATCAGTCTTGCATCTAACACTTCTTCACTAGAAATGGGATTCTATTTAGAATTTCATTTCTATTAGAATAAAACCAGATTCCACATTTGCCCACAGAGTTCTTGGCAATCAGAAAGCCTTCAATAAAATTCAGCGCTCGTGTTCAGAGGGGATGTGAAAAGAAATGATGCTCAGCACAGAGATCAGCCGTTTGGAGGTTGGAAGGAGATGATCTAAAAGCCCTTTCCAACCCAAACCATTCCATGATCCTATGACAAATTAGCTTTGAATAGGGGAGGAGGGATAGGGCCAGTGAGGGTATGGTAGGATGACCAGGGCCTTGCAGGGTGCCACCATCCTGTAATTCCTGCTGTGATCACACTGTGAGTGCTCGCTTTGCTGTATCAGATGAGTGATGAAGATCAAATGATATTAAATGACCATGATTGCATCAAACCTGATCTGAAGAAGGTGATGCAACAAGATGAGTGTGCAAACCTCTGCCCAGCTGGAATAGCTACATAACTACATGCAGAAATGGGAATAAACCTGAAATATGGGTCGTCAGCTCAGAGCCACGTGGTGCATAAAACAAGCAAAGATCTCCTTGGAAAGACTGAAAACTTAAATATGAATGAAACTGATAAAATCCTGCTTCATAAAATAGAAGTCTTAATATTGCGAGAAACAATTCACAGTCAAATTGGATTTTACTATATCCTGAAAGCAGTGTGTCAAACCAAAATAAGCAAAAGACAAAGGCTTTTGTCATAATCTTGTTCAAGATACTGCAAAACCTCACATCACCACAATTTACAAATGAAATGCTCTTAAACTGCAATGCAATCTGGAGGGGTTTGGATGCTGGAATGGGTTGGCCAGGGAGGTTGTGAGTGCTCCATCCCTGGCAGTGTTCAAGGCCAGGTTGGATGAAGCCTTGGATGCCATGGTTTAGTGTGAGGTGTCCCTGCTTATGGCAGGGGGGTTGGAACTGGATGATCTTAAGGTCCTTTCCAACCCGAACTATTCTATGATTTCTATGAAGTTTCAAAGCAGAAAGAGAAGCCAAAATTGGGATAAAATACATTCCTTTCTCATTTGTGCAATGATTTACACCATTGCAATGTTTTTTTTTATAAGATAAAATTGTCACTGACAATTCTTGCTATAGAATGATATCTGGTGCCACTCCTGTACTTCCAATGTCAAAACAACTTCACTTAAATACTATACTGTAGAATCCCAGCCTGGTTTGGGTTGGAAGGGACCTTAAAGCTCATCCAGCTCCAATCCCTGCCACGGGCAGGGACCCCTTCCACTGGAGCAGCTTGCTCCAAGCCCCCCTGTCCAACCTGGCCTTGAGCACTGCCAGGGATGGGGCAGCCACAGCTTCTCTGGGCACCCTGTGCCAGAGCCTCAGCAGCCTCACAGGGAACAGATTCTTTCTCACAACCTGTGACCACTTCAAGAGCTTAACTCAAAAAGAGTTTGTCTTTCCTTCAGAGGGCATTTATTCCTTCAGGGTACAAAAATGAAGCAGAAAATCAGGTTCTGGATGGTTAAAAAGTTCAAAGAAAATCTCTTGAATATTTCTGCATCAGATGTTTGCATCATATCAGGATCTAAGGAAGAAATTCTTTGCTGTGATGGTGGTGAGGCACTGGGATGGGTTGGCCAGGGAGGTTGTGAGTGCTCCATCCCTGGCTGTGTTCAGGAGCAGATTGGACAAAGCCTTGGGTGCCATGGTTTAGTGTGAGGTGTCCCTGCTTATGGCAGGGGGGTTGAAACTGGGTGATCTTAAGGTCCTTCCCAACCCTGACTATTCTATGATTCTATACCAGCACTTAAAGAACAACCTCGTTTTTCCGTGGATACTTACACAAAGTTATTTTTCCAGCGTTTCTCTTTGACCATATTTGCTGTATTACAAATAAATAAGGTAATATGTGATGTAACTGTAGAAAGATGCAGAATGTCTAAGATGTGATCTAGGTAGGGAACAGATATTAAAGCACATAGGTTCAACATTTTTTCCCAAAGGTCATTGAAAATGTTGTCAATACTGTCTTCTTGAGAGATGCAAGTGCTGCAAAGTACATCTGCCTTCAAATTATGCCTACACCATCTCTGCCAACAAAACGCAGGCAAAATTTGAGTAATTTGATGTAAGTTCATATCATAATTTATCACACCTCCCATCTGCACATTTTGCTCTGTGATAGCAATTTATGGTATTGCCTAGCTTTGAATGGGGAGCTCTTGGGATAAGATACAGGATGCATTCAGGCAGCATCATCAGCTTCAGCTTGTGCTCAGCACGGTCCAGCACAGTCCCCCCACTTTTCCTGACCAGTATTAAGCACTGCTGTTGCAAAAGAATCCATGCTTGCACACAGGCCCTTTCTGGGCACTGATTACCTTTTTCTACCCAATGTTTTCCATCTTCTGTCAAAATTAATATTGAATTTTTATGTATCATTTTCACTGGGGTTGAGCACCTCTCATTTCAGATGGAATATAAAACCAGATGTGAAATACCTATGGTACAGCATTCTCTCACAGGGCTGAAGGCCCACTCCTGGCACCTATTATTCTAACCTTGCTCCCTTTTGAGGTCATCTTTTAATTTCAGAATATCCTGCCTTTCCTGAAACTGTGACAAACAGGGGAAAAATATACTTGAAGGATTTGTTCATGTACACATGGCACCTGACGGGAAAGGACGTGGGTATCTGCTTCACTAATGTACCTGTATGCAGCAAAACAGTAACAAGACAGCTTTAAAAGCACAGAGCAAACATGAAGTTAGCCCACAGAGCCTGTGTATACAAGGGTGCCCAGAGAAGCTGTGGCTGCCCCATCCCTGGCAGTGCTCAAGGCCAGGTTGGACATAGGGGCTTGGAGCAAGCTGCTCCAGTGGAAGGGGTCCCTGCCCATGGCAGGGGTTGGAACTGGAGGGGCTTTAAGGTTCCTTTTAACACAAACCAGGCTGGGATTCTATGATTTATGCTCATATAAATGGCAGCTTTCATAAGATTCTGATACTAAGCAATAGCTGGTCACCCATCTCTCCTAGTAGCTTTATTTTTCTGTAGCTGTTCAAGTGGTAAAAAGAAGAAGTAATTACCTTACACTGTTGACTTTAATTTACAATTGCTCATTTACCTTAAGTGACATCCATATTGCTTCTTGCAGTGAGCTTGATGCAGTCTTACTTAAAGTGGAGAAAGCAGGGAATAGGCTTTGGAAGTGGACATGGGAGCACTGCAGCGAAGCTAATAATTCAGGTCATAATTCAGGTTAGAATCAGAACCAGTTAGCTACTTACGATTAGTAATTTTAACACATGATCTATGTAGTGCTGCAGCTGCAGACCCAGAACAGAGCCTGGTTACGACAGCCACCTTTCTAGTAAGCGCATCCTTACTTACCTGCTAGTGCTCTTCTGAAACAGGAATCTTTCTCTAAAAATAAAAGATGATCACAGCTATTCTGCACCAGAGTTACAGACAGCTTTATTCTATCTGCACCAGCACCAGGTGAAAAATGCTTACATTGTGCTACATCTATCACATAATTAATCCCAATATTACTACATGAAATCTCATGTGTGATAATATTTTCCAGAAATGTTATGTTACAAAAAGGTCAAATATCAGATAATTTTTCTGCTGGATCCTCCTTTGAGCCATGTTTACCCTAAGATATTAGGTACCAGAAGGCAGAAGGAACAATAGCGTGTGATAGTCCAGTGAATATGGGTTGATTAAACGACAGTCATATACCTGCTGAGCAGTTGCAGTGGATGGTTTTAGAGGCAGCACACATTGGAGGAGGGACTGTGGAGTCATGGCACAGTCCACATCCAAGGATAACAGAGCCCAAATGTCCAACTTCTCATCAAAGTCCACCTCTCTGCTAATGCTCCAGTTTTCCCAGGGAGCTTTGCATCCATTTGGGATGCTGGTTACTCTACCAGGCCCTTGGGCTTGTTAAAAGGGGGTTATAAACATGAATGTTAAACTTTGACATTTACTCATATATAATCTTTTGTCTCTACAATGAGGTTTTTATATATAACCATATATATATAGGCCAGGTTGGATCAGTCTTTGAGCAACCTACTCTACTTGAAGGTGTCCCTGCCTGTGGCAGGGAGTTGAAACTGAATGAGCTTTAAGGTCCCTTTCAAACCAAACCATTCTGTGATTCTATGATTTTATGATATATGAGAACTACACCCCAAGGGATGGACAACATCCCTGTATATTTTGCTCCTCACTTTTTCTCTGATCATTGTCTCAGTAGTTCTGAGCACCACTATCATTTTGAGCTGGGATCTGCCTTTCCAGAAAGAGGTTCAGCACTGGAGTACCAGAGGAAGTTAATATGTTCAAGAGATGCCGCTCTCCAATTCTCACCTTTAATTCAATAGTGAAAGCAAATACAGCAAGCTGCATAATATTTGGATTTGTTTCCTGTTCAAAAAACCCCAAAACCTTGCTTCACAAAGGTCCTATCCAAGAAAAAGCCAAAATCAGGAAAGGACGACAATGTACTTTACCCAAATTAGTCAATTTGCCCCTCTCACCAACCTCTTCTTCCCATGAGAACAGAGGTACAGAGTAAATCCTTTCATGGGGACCCTTCAAACAATGGGTTTGATTGACCACTGCCATTCACTCCTCTGTGGAAACAACAAATAAAGCAAGCTGAACCAGAGCCATCAACTAAATGTCCTGATGATTCCCTCCATGACTCATATAAATCTATGGATTTATATATTACTAAAAGGACCTCCTGTATTACCTGCTATTATTTCTCATCATGCCAGTGACCACAGCCACCTCAGGCTGCCTATGGGCACTCTCCCTCCTCCAGAAGGAAGGATCCTTCATTGTCCTCCCAAGAGTTGTGCTCTGCAAGGCCAGTTGAGCAAAGCAAGGTCCCTTTATTTATTGCTTTGATTTCTTTCATGGATCTGATCCAAACCTACCAAAAGCACGTGGATTTGACCAAGTTCTTGTTGCTTTTCACCTGGTTGCTGCAAGTCAGCGACGGGCAGGATCTAAACTGAATCTCCACCTCACTTATGTGGTAAAGATTAAAGTATTGTTGAATGATGAGAAAATGTCCCTTCCATTTCAGTATTGCTGAGTCTTTATCGAACACACACGGCTGTGGTAACTCTGGCTTTGGTGGGCTTTCTTGTTTCGTGCAGTTTTTTACTTCTTTCATGATTTCAAGTGCCTTTAATTTTCACTTTGCTTAACTCTATGAGCTATTGATAAAATCCAAACGGAGATGCTGAGTCCTTAAAAAGAACCTGTGTTTTTTCTAGTCTTTAAAAGGTACTACTGCCCGTATGTACTCTGAACCATCTGTTACACATCTAATTAAAATATATTTGTAATGAGCTTATTAGTGAGCACAGAATATGGCCTGAACAGGATGTCAGTCAAGAACCGATTGTTTCAATAGATAAGATACCTTCAATTCCTATTAGTTTAACTAAATAATGCATCGGTATTTTCATGCTGTATAAAAGCAGATTCGGGGAGCACAGGCATTCGCATACTTTGTGTAACAATTTCCTTTTCAAATATGTTGCTGTTCCTTTCTAATATCGAGTCAGATGGCCCCTTATAATTGCAGTATCAAATCTTTGCCTCAGTTTTCAACTGCAGGTGATTTCAAATGATTAAAGATGCACAATAGGGAATAAACAAAAATGCTTACATGCAATTATTTTTAATTAGTATTTGGCTATAAAGTGTGTGCCTTCATAAAAAAGTCTGTTATTCACATAAACATCTGTTACCATACACACAAGGAAACACACTGTAAGTCTGTCATCACATCACCAAAACAGAATATACTAAGGAAGGCTGGACAGGAAAGCCAACACTTTGAGTTTTTAAACAAAAGATATAAGCATAACTGCCAAAACAGACACTGTACCACACCTTTCAATTAGCGTAGCTCACAATCAAAGGAAGAGCTATTACCAATGGAATTATACTTGAAAATGTTAAAATAGATGGAATTATTCTTTGAAAACAATGGAATCTGTAAGCACAAGACGATTTCAAACTCTTTACTAATTTTGCACCAGCGAACATAATCAAAACGCTTCCTGTTTGCACAGTATCTCTGGGTACTCTTCTGACAACTTCTTTAAATCTTATTTTTGTTCATTATTGAAGCCCACCCCAAAGAAAAAGAGAACCCAGCAAAACCCCCTCTGCTGTGCCGTTAGCACATAAATAAACCTGCAGCGCTCAGCGCTGGCTTCATCTTACAGAAACCGACTCAGGGCCGTTGACATATTTTAAGGAAGCACACAACAAGCAGCAAAGTAAGAGATATACAGAGTGATATAAATTAATACCACCATAATTGATAGGTGGAGATAAGGTTGCTCTGCGGGATACTGAGGATAAAATGAAGAGAGGTGTGAGAGTACCTTGCCCATGAATTACGGAATCGCTGGGAGTTGCTGAGCTCTGCTGCGAGGAAGCTCTTGAAAATGCCATAACACCTCCAGCCACCAAACTTAACACCTCACTTCCCCTCACGCAGTTGAAGAGCCTGACTAACACAGCCTCATTTGCATGAAAATAAAATCAATTGATTAATTAAAAAGCACACATGACAGCCTCTGCCAGTTGTGCCCCCTGTTATCTATAGTCAGATCTGAGGTGGAAAAAAATCACTGCGCCTCCATTGTGGCTCTGCTGGGACCAATAACTAATCATTACAGCAAAGCCAACCTCGGGGTGCTGCTCATCAGAAACATGGATGGAGACACCACATGTAATCCTGACCCAGCACCTTGACCCGTTAATTGTGGGCACAAATCTTTCTGCATATCCTGAGAGAGCTCATGTGTCTTAAAATCCTTCCTTCACGAGCTGTTAATGGATGTCCTCTGGGTCTGGATTCCAATTCAAACCAGTCCGTCCTGGCCCAGAGAGAAGTCAAAAGTACCCTCAGAGTTTATAATGGCAAAGATGACCCTCTGCTAGGAAGCAGATCCGAATCTTTGCCAGCTCCCTTTGATTTACAAGCCTTCTCTTGCACATCAGCATTCCATATATCTTCCAAAGTGTCAGAAATATGAAAGTCATACATTACATGCGAAGAATGGCCCAGTTCATTACTATCATTTTATTTATTTAACAAATACGGTATTTAATCAGAAGAAACTGACAGCTACAATTGTTTATTGCAATCATACAACACAACAATAAATAAACATTGCACATTAAGCAGTAGGTAGAAGGATAACTGAAAACATCCCATATAAAAAATTCTTCCTGAGAATCCCTCACTAACGGACAGTATTTGTAAATCTATTGACAAAGAGCTCCAAAAAGATGGAGCAGTAAATAAAACACGAGAGACCAGACAAGGTAGGTTTTGCTTTCAGACAAGCAGATTAATTTCTGGGTTGACTCCAGAACAGAACTAGGCTACTCCCAGTCAGCTCTGAACTAACACAATAACATATTACACACTCACTCGTAAATAACAAAAGCCACATGAAATTCAGATCTGCCTTTTAGTGATAACCAATTCTCCATCTCATAAAATGCAAATCACCACTTCTCAGTTCGCATCAGTGTCATGGAGCAGGGTGAGTTGCAACCCAACCTCACCAATGTCCACTTCACCCGCTGGAGAAGTGTCCTCTCCCCAGGGTTTCCTCCCAGAGAAGCAGGACCATGTCATGGCCTGTACTCCTCATTTGTTTTATCACAGAATCCCAGCCTGGTTTGGGTTGAAGGGACCTTAAAGCTCACCCAGCTCCAACCCCTGCCACGGGCAGGGACCCCTTCCACTGCGGCACCGTGCTCCAAGCCCCTGTGTCCAACCTGGCCTTGAGCACTGCCAGGGATGGGGCAGCCACAGCTTCTCTGGGCACCCTCACAAGGAACAGCTTCTGCCTAAGAGCTCAGCTCAGTCTCCCCTTGGGCAGGTTCAAGCCATTCCCCTTGGCCTGGCCCTACAGGCCCTTGGCCAAAGCCCCTCTCCTGTTATGTGACACTCCCTTCCCAGCTTTGTGCTTCCTGACTGAATTCAAAAAAGCAAAGGAAATCTATCATCTCCATTTCAAAAGCTTCAGTTTTTGCATCTCCTCCCCATTTACTGCAAGCACAAGGCCAGCAGGTTCAGCTTTCAAACCCCTCTGCTTTCCAACTTCACTGAGGGTCTGCAAGTCAGTGCAGGAGGAGCGTGTCTCATGGTGATAGATAGCTTGGCCGGAGAGAAGAAATAACCATTTTCCTCCTGAAACCTGCTGCAGTGTCATAGCAGGGACCTGCCACCCTTCAGCACATAGGGTTGAGGAAAAAGTCAGCGTTTCGCTTTACTTCTCTTCTCATTCACTCTTCCTTCTGGTTTAGAAGCGCCTGTCATCCAGCTTTGGATGTTAACATGGAGGGAAGTAGTTATAGCTCCTTGTCCCTTAGGACAAGGCAAATTCCAAAGGAAAAGGTACAGATGGATCCCATCATCTCCTGGCCATGGTGGTTTGCAAGGATCTATCCTAGAGTGCATCCTCAAACATAAACTTTGCAAAAGAATCAGAAAAGAAGGCAGACAAAACCAGATGATATGGCTCTTGAAGCTCCATAGGACTGTCACCCCTTCCACATGAGAGCCAGCGCCCTGCTTCCAAATTCCCAGGAAATACAACTCAGAGGTTTCAGTGATGTTGGAAGGGGAAATATTTCATTGTTGGAGCAACCCAGGAGATCAAAGCTGAGGTGAACTGCTGGATCCCTAGGATAGCTGAGGCTCCAGAGCTCAGCTCATCCAACCTCCTGTTCATAATTGGGTTAATGGCATAGTTGTACCCAGCTCCCATAGACTTGTCAGGCCCAGCACACTCCTCCATAGAGCATCACCACCACACCAAGGCAATCTTAGCCATTCCAAGCAGCATTCCTGAGCCCCAAATCCTTCTTTTCCAGGGCTGGATAGCATGGTGTCAGCACAACCCCTGTGTCCAACTGCTTGGAATGGGGACCGAGCTGTGAGCAGGTCCTTCCCATGAATTATCTTCTTGGATCTAGAAATACCTACCAGGAAAGAGTGTAGATGAGGGACAGACCAAACCATCTCCATGGAGCTCAACATGTCAAAGGCAAAAAGCTACCACTGGTTTAAGGACCACAAAATAAATCGACCAGAAGGCACTGAGCATCTTCTGGCTCCTGCCAGAAGGTAGACACCAGAGGCAGACACCACATGCAGACACCATGCATTAAGAAAACACCCTTCTGGGATGAATCAACTGGATAGAGAACAACAACCACATCATGAAATCCCTGAAAACAAGGCATTAATCCTGTTAAAGTTCAGTAAAAGATCAATTCATAACCAAAGTTGAAATAACTCAGAGTTCAAACAAGGCTTTTTTTAACACATTAAATGCAGCCCCTACTCCACACTTCTATTCCAAACCCTGCAAATACTGCCCAACAACGTACAGTGGGGTAGTAAGTTTCCTTCTAATGCATACATGTCACCATCTGGCCACAGTCTTTAAGCTGAAATCCCTTAAGGTGTGAATGAACACATCCCAATCTGAACTTAAGGACAAACAAACTGAGTTGCACTTCAAAGAGTAAAGGGACAGAAAAGCCACAGATGAGTGCAACCGAAAACTGGCTGCTTTGTCCTCACTGAGTGGAAAATGCAGCAATCAGATCACTGTGCTGGCTCCAGGTATTTTAGTTTCAAGAGGCATGAATACCAAAAGGCAAATGCTAAAGCTCTTGAATTATTTATGTGGTTTAATTGTGAAGTTTTATTTACTCACCCACTCTTTGTATTTTTTCCCCAAAGAAGCTGATGGTAGTGATAAAAATATTAAAGCACAAAGGTTAAACCTCTGCTATAGTCTGCTTGAAGGAGTTAAAGTTATTGCAGTCAGTAGGAACTCAACGTCTTCTATGAATGAAATGCTTCAAAAGCATTTGTAAGTACTAATTAGTGCAAGTCCTAGAGATAAACAGAGCAGTGAGTACCAATTGTGCCTGAAACAATTGAGCTTTTTGTGAGGCTTCAAGTGAGCGTCACATCTTTGAAGGAGGCATTTTAGTTCTTCACTTTATAAATCAATCCCTCTCCAGAAGCCTATTATTCCTCTAACATACAACTTAAAAACAGGATGTATTTGGGACTTTCCCATTGAGGGAAACATGAAATAATGCTACAGCACTTGGTGTCTAGTAGCGTGCCAAAAAAGTCTTGTGGATCTTTGTGAAGTTTAACTCAGAACCAGCTGATTCCTTGAGCCTCTCAAACACCACTTCAACAACAAGGACTATCTGATTTCCACAGCCATAGAGGAAAATTACAATTCCAAAGCAGCCTCACAGCCCAGAAGGCAAAGACAAAGAATCCAAGTTTATGTCTTCGGTTGTTGTTTTTCCTTTAAATCTCAGGATGACAAAGCAGATAGCTTGATGGGCTGGGGAGGGCAAATGGGGGCTTTTATCAGGCCCTTGGTTAATTATAGCCATCACTTGGCTTTATTTTAACCTTTATCTGAAGATTTGCACTGGGCTATCCCAGGTAACGGCAAATACAAATACTCAAAAGCAGTACATACACTAGGGAAAGAAGAATAAAAGCACAGCTTTAATTTGCTTTGGGAATACTTTAGAGAGACAAATGATTTCTGGAGGAATCATGAGGAAAACCACTAAATATGCTCCTGGAAAAATGGGGAATATTGACATGTGTTGTCCATGCCACTGGTAGCATTGCAGAAATCTTATACATGCCAGCTGCTTTCCCATCCTGCTGTTATTTTAACCAGTCAGAGCAACAAATGAACTGGTTGCAGAACTCTCTGATTCTTTCGGATGTCATTTGGCACAAAACTGGGGGAATCGCGAAAGAATGACACTTTTTGCTCCCATTTTTCTGATCACCTGCCTGAACATTCCCCAGAATTAGGTCGAACCTGTGTTACATGTTGTAGGCAGCGTGAGATTGGAGGATCTCGTCCTTTTCCAGCACCGCGCTGTCACATCGGAATCTCTAAGAACACTTTAAGCGTTTCAGCAAGACTTGTCGAGCCTATTTCTGTCCCTGCAGCATCTACCTCCAAGTCCCCTGATTTCCCGTTTCCTTCTGCTGGCTGGGATCCACCAGGAGATGCCATCGTCACTGCTGCGCTAACGCCACAGAGCCATCAAATCATCCCCTGCCTGCTCCGATGTCCCTCGCAACATGGAATGGTGACATGGGTGCTACGTTATAAACTCCTTTCTTTATGCATGTTTGCTATTGTCTCTGCTAATCCCTAATTAGCCGAAGTAGCTGGCCAAGCCACGCTCCTTTGCACAACCAAGCTGGATCATTCGCAGGGGTAGGGACTGGTCCTCACAGTATTCTTTGAAGAGTTCAGGCTAATTTACTAGGAAAACCACTAAATTATCACTGTGCTGAGAATAATAAATCATTAACAGACAAAACCTCTGCTTCATTCTGGCAAACAGAAATATTTATATGGATGCTGAAGTAGTACAGGAACCATCTGCACCCCGGGGAGGGGGGGTGGGGTGGTGTATGTTTGTTCCATCTCAGACAGAGCGGGATTGGGAAATGTGTGGTAATTTCCTTACCCTGCTGCTACACACTGCACTCATGTGCATCTGCCATACACACAGTAAAATATGTGTTTACAATTTTACTCATGCCAGTTTCTTTTCTCTGGTTTTTATCTCTCTCTGCACTGTTTTCAACACAAACCGGAGTAAGGGTCTTAGGTTTAACATTTTCCCTTCATTTTATTGTTTGAAGGCTTCCAAGTTCACTGTTGTCTTGTTTCACATAACCTTATTATAGCTGTGAATACTTTCTCTGCAAAGCTGAGAAGAAGGTGGTGGAAAGCACTCCATGGCTACTGAGGAGCTGCTTCTTATGAGGAAGAGATCCATGAACTTCACCCCTCTCTATCGTCACAGGCTAGGAATAAATATGCTTTTAGCCATCCCATTTGTGCCTCAACCTTTCAGCACCCTTGCCACTTATCACATTTTTCAAGGTCACCCACTACCACCATCTCCCCAGTTGCCAAATCGATACAAGCAACATCACACCTCCCATAAAAACAGCTCTGCTTAAATACATTCGAGCCCCATAGAACAAAAACCAACTTATCCTGCAACAACTCGGATATTTCTTTAGGAAGAACCAGAGAACCCAGGTCATATTCCTTCAAAACCAATGGAATTACACCATTCACTTTAAGTGAGCACCAGAGCAGGAGTTCAGGATGTCCCTTTGCAACCAAGTTAAGTATGTTGGTTACTTATAAGCAGGGTTAGTAAGCCTGTGCATGAAGTTAAGCCCACACCTAAGCACTCTGATGACTCTGGTTTAGCAGAGCTTGGCCCGTTAGGCTGCCACTGAAAGCACAGAGGCTTAGTTTAGGCAAGAATGGTGTGATTTCGTTCAGGAAAAGTAAACACCTATACTGTAATTTCAATAATCTTCATTATTTTCTCAACATAAGACTAATACCCATGTTTGCAAAAGCCTTTATGTAGAATATTTCTTTTTAGATTTAACTACCACAGATAAACTTTAGATCCAACCCAGGCTTCCCAAACACATGGAGATGTAAGCCTTTCGCTGCTGTGTGATGTTGCTTCCAACATCCTGACCACCTACAACCTTCTCCCGTCTGGATGCTGGGGAATTTTGGTCCTTGGCTTATGATGCAGTACCAACCACCACAGGGAATACCTAGATTTAGGATGGTACTTTCTGCAATAAGGCTGTGGACAATTCTGTGTCTGCCCAATGCAATCTCCAATTGCTCCAAAGGATTAGGTACTGTTTTCTAGCTCTATGGGGAGATGTCTTTTACCTGTGAATGAAGCACAATTTATAGAGGAAAAAACTTTCCTATTATGGTATTTTTAAATCCCACATTACCATTTGCATTATGTTTCAGCTGTGTATTTGCACAGCAGAGCAGGCTGTTCCCATTCTCTGTCCCCTTTCCAATA
Organism: Agapornis roseicollis; assembly: GCA_002631895.1. Classification (NCBI taxonomy): domain Eukaryota; kingdom Metazoa; phylum Chordata; class Aves; order Psittaciformes; family Psittacidae; genus Agapornis; species Agapornis roseicollis. Next base: position 29,494 of record NDXB01014106.1, read on the forward strand.
TTCCCTTCCCATGCAGCAGGTCCCAGAACAAGGAGGAGACTCTGAAAGCGATTCAGAACTAAATCAAGTGTGATTTACATATAATAAACTTCTCCTGAATGTCAGCTTGCCAAAATGGATTATTTACTGAGGTCTTGTTAAATCACAGGGTTATAGCAGGTGCTGTTATAAGAACCATGATGATTGCAATCCATTAGTAACTGTCACAGTAACCCCTGCTACAAAGGAAGGAGACAGCAAAAAATGCCAACTACCTAGAAACTGGAAATTGGATTTGGGAGACATGTTTATCCTGAATTCCAAGCCTGGTTCACTACGTGATCTGTGGCAACCCATCTACCTGGTCTATTCTATACCATCCACTTCTGAAAAGTTACTATAGTGAGGTTTCCACCTCTGTAAACACCATTTATGTTATCAGATGGAAATGGCCAAGTGCTATTAATATTTCCAATGGAATAATCCCAGGATCCACCAGAGGAGCCATTCACCTGCTGGTAACACTTGGATATCCTCAGGCGATGGAAGGCAGCAGCCTTTCGCACCAGAAAATAAAGCCTTTAAGTAGGAGGGAAGATTAACTTCACCATCCAGAAACAGCAGTGGGAACGCTGGGAGCGACACGGATAACAGCACAAGGAGAAATTCCAGGAATGTTATATCTGGACCACTCGAGTCTGCGTCTTTTGAAGAGACCAGACTGCTGCTCAGCGTGAGCTCTCCTGAAAAACACCACACTGCTATCTCCTACCCTGTATGGGAGCAGCTTCAGCTCGGGGACTGCAACCATCCTCGCTGTCATGAGGACATCTCCTGCTCTGCACAGCACACAGACAGCGCTGGCTGTTTGTCTTTTTAATTGTGCTGCTATTCTTAACTGTGTGAAAGAGTTCTGTGCAGTCAAATTACGTTGCAGCAAAATTCAGATCCCCTCTTACAGGCAGCAGCTGTCGAAATAACTGCTTCACAACGTAATCCCCTTGTTCAATAAGTCTTTGCCTTCCAACATTTTTTGCCAAGGAATCAGACTGGCACTTAAGTATGAGAATAACCAAGGATCTTGCCTTTGTCTCCAGCCAACTGATACCCTAAGCCCTGCTATGACATTATATAAATATTCAAAAAATGCCTGTGAATGCCATAATTTCTCCAGGTCTCACAAATGAGGAATTATCCAAGAAATGGATTATGAATGGAGCAGGAACGTATGGAAACATTACCCACCCAAAACATATTAGAGCTCCCAATGACTCAACATGAAACAAACTGTGTTAGGGATTGAACAGAATGGAGCTGTCTCCTGAGATTCGGCCTCACTAACTAATTCCCATGAAAGACCCCAGAAAGGTGGAAACACATCTAGGAACTGTTTATAAATATCATCTGAAGCTGAAAAGTGCACTCAGGAAGGACTAATATACATATAATAATATAAATACATATACATAAAAGCACATTAATCCAACTATAAGCATAAACTGGTATCTTGAAGCTTGAAAATCAAATACTAGATGTAGTTAGCAAGGTGTGTCTTTCTCCTCTCCAACTCCATTATCCACAATCATGTTTGCATTTTGCCTCTACAAACTTGATAATTTTTGACACATACGTTAATATTGTTAATTCAGGTGTGTTTATAAGGAAAGTTATAAGGAACCTTAAGGGAAGTCATTGAGCAAAATGAAAGGCACTGAACAGTTGCCTACTGAGCGTAGGGTTGTTGCTGTGCCCATGGCTAAAATCACTGCGAGAGAAACCCAAGCAAAGTTTACCGAGATGCTGACAGTCACTTTTCAAAGCCATTGCTCAATTCATGCCTCTGCCATTGTCAGCATGCCAGACCCTTCAACCATTTCTTACTTAAGTGTCCCTTACTCATGTGAGTGGGACATAAGTAAAGATGACTCATTTCAGGAGTTGCAAAACTGCGTTTGAGGGTTGCTGCCCTGGAGCCAGCCATTGTATGGGGTCTAACTGCAATGAGGAGCCCGCCTAACTTCTGGGAAAGAAAGTTCTAAGAATGATGTTTTAAACTAATTAAACAAGTTATAGTTTGCTGCTTTTCTCCTTTTCTTTCTTTTCTTCTGTAGTTGCAAAGCCTGGGACAACAATGGGGTTTCTTTTTTGTAGCTTTTGTACCTTTAAGTTATAGGAAACTCGCCTCTTGGCCAAACTGGGTTGGCTTGGAGCCAGCGTGGATGTCTCCATTCCCATCCTTTCCCGTATTCTTTCAATGAGCAACATAAAAATGTTTATTTTTTTGGAAGCAAAGCAAAGCAGAGGCTCGGATGGATTCCGAACTGCATTGCTCCTATAGGCAGCTCTCACAAACAAAGGTTTATGAAACCCATGGAAACAAACAGAAAGGTTCTCATTGTCTTCAACTGGCCCCAGTCTGGAGCCTTGCAGCTTCTTAACCAATTAGGAATGTTTTCAGTATTACATTTATTTTGACTTTATTAAACCTTGTTAGACTGTAAGGTTGAAAGTCATCCAGTGTCAGTGGGAAATGGACACAGGGTTGATGAAACTGCCATGTGAAGCAAGTGTTCTGGATGCATACAAAATGCAATGAGAACCATGGCCATGGTTAAAAGACAACTTACCAAGAACATGCAAGCCATGAATTTTACACCACAGGATCACCACAGAAACATAGAATCACAGAATAGTTTGGGTTGGAAGGGACCTTCAAAGCTCACCCAACCCAACCCCCATACAATATGCAGGGACATCTTCAACTAGATCATGCTGCCCACAACCACATCCAGCCTGGCCTGGAATGTCTCCAGGGATGGTGCACCCACCACCTCTCTGTGCAACCAGTGCCAATATATTTTACCACCATCATTGTAAAGAATTTCTTCCTCATACCCAGCTTGAATCTCCCCCTTTTAGTTTAAAACCATCACCCCTCATCCTGTCACAACAGACCCTGATAAAACATCTCACCCCATCTTATAGGCCCTGGCTTCCCCCCATGTCTCACCACCAGACTCACCCCAGAGCAAACAATTAGCTCCCCACTGAGCACCCCACTGTGCCCAAAGCAAGGATTAGGGCCCCCAAACCTATGCCGAAGCTTGCCTGAAGTTTGCACTGAGTTTAATAGGAGCAAGGCTTGGTCCTGTAAGTAGGTGCTATATTTATGGAGCAAGGACCAGCCAAAATGTAGGAAAAGAGCTCAGCCAACTCCTTTGCTATTTCTGATGACACAACAAAGTCTGATTTTCATTAAGTTTTGCACATATATATATCAGGGGTCCTCCTAGGGACTAGGGAATGACTGCACTTTGTTTGAACTCTATAGCTATTATATACTACTTTTTATTGATTTTTTTTGGCCTGTGGTTCTCAATATAGTTCCTTTGTGTTCATGGAAAAATATTTATTTTTAGTCCCACAATTTTCCAATATACTTGTTTTCGTCATAATCTTTTTCTTTCTCTTACAAAAGCTGTGTGATTACTGGTTACATCTCCCCAGTCCTCAAAAAACACTACAGCATCTAAGATTAACAATTTTAGTCATCTTGAAAAGGCAGAATGAAAACAAAAGCATGGGTCAGTGTACGTACTATGCTCTCAGCTGTATATTTATAGTTTCCAACAACGCCCAACCTACGTTTTTGGAAGGAAAACTTGTCTATGAAGTAAATATACAACATTGAGAAAAGTTTGCCTTTCTGTCTTGACATGTTTGCGGAAAAATAAATTAGGAGACCAACTTGCCACCTGAAACGTCAGAGGTTCATTGAATTATAGAACGGTTCAGATTGGGAAGTGCCTTAAAGCTCCTCCAGCTCCAACCCCTGCCACGGGCAGGGACCCCTTCCACTGCAGCAGCTTGCTCCAAGCCCCTGTGTCCAACCTGGCCTTGAGCACTGCCAGGGATGGGGCAGCCACAGCTTCTCTGGGTGCCCTGTGCCAGCGCCTCAGCACCCTCTTACTGGTGGTCCCATCATCTTCAACAGGGTTATTTATAAGAGTAATGTAGGCAGGGAGAAGGCAGGCACCAGCATACCCTGTGGTGTGCATCTGACAGCATGGGGACCTTCAGCTGGCACTGAGAAAGGGAAAAACCTGGAATCACTTTCAAGCTGTGATGTAAAACCTTGAGCACCCTTCAGATCCCAGCTAAAACACCATTTTGCTGCAGTTTGATACTAGCCCTATATAGCTGCAACACCGCAGCCAAGCCAGAACAGTGGCATTTGCATATCCTTTGGCAGGGTCTGGCCCCAAGAGGAGCTCTGTGGCCACTCTGGATGCCTAGAAAATCTCTTCCTACCCTTAGCTCCAGCCAAAGCTTTGGGCTATCTGGGGGAAGCCTTGTGCTGGGCGATGACTGGAGATGCAAGTGGCCAGAGCAATGCATGAGGGAGTTGCAGGAGGGCTGGAAAGCTGTGGCTGGTACCGAGCAGAGTGCAGGGCCATCGGGGAGCCATCTGGGAGAAATCATTTTATTTATAACTTAAGTAATAGCACAAGCCACACAGCAAATCGATTTGCTTTTGGATTCCAGCTATTGTCTGATTGCCCAGGCAAACAGCATCCAGTTTAAGTGGAGTCCACGGCACAAATAACAAAGGAGGAACACAAATTTTAATTATGCTTCCACAAGTCCCTGTAAGTGTTGAAGAACCCCATAAAACTGATTTTCTATTTTTTTTTACTAACTTGCGGTTGAAAATGTGTCATTAAAAGCGATGAGTCTGATTTTCTGCTCTGCTGGTCAGGATATTAACCAAAATGATAAAGTATTCACTCTTTGAAGGGGAGGAAGAAAGCAGAGGGAAATAAATGCTGAGGGTTTCACGCTGGAGACATTATGAGAATGATCCTGAAATGAGAAACTTCATCGCCCTTCACTTGTTGGTCCTGTGATGCTGCACGCAAGCGCTGGAGTAAGAAGGAAGATGGGAGAGAGTGAAGGAGGCAGTAAAAGTAAGCAAGAAAGGGAAAAAGCAAGGTTGGGATGTTGGATGCGCAGCTGACACTTTGGCTTTGGCAGGAGCCTCGTACCGTGAGTGTGTTTGACGAGACATGTCAGGATGTGGTGGTCTTTCATATCACCAATGGTCCAAATTAATTCCTGCTCTCCTCCGCTTGTGTCTCCCCTCATCCTGCAAGCCTGACTTCAGGCCGGCTGCACCTTACATTTATTTGTAATCTCGCTGCTTACACTCCACTGAACAATAAAAGAACAATAAACTTAATAAAAAGCCCAAGTGATTGGGAATAGCTCTGGGAATGGCAGTCCAGTATGAAAGCTATAAATTTACTTGTATACTCATGACATTGTCAGCTAATTTTTATGAAAAGCCCATCACAGAACATTGCACCAAAACACTGTGATCACTCGTATGTCACCCGTCATACTTCCCCTGATAACCAAACACAAAATGCATCACAAAATGATACTTCAAAGTACAAATTCATCTTGAAATGATCACCATATACAGGAACAATTCTTTCCTGACCTTGTCTTGCACCTGAACCTTAAATTAATCATTCTCCTTCTATAACATTAAAGAATACCCCAGTGGTACTTTTTATTGAATTTAAAAGCTAAAACTCCAACTAACAATATCATTATTGTTTTGTTTAATATTTCCCTATTCAAATCCTTATAGAGTTCAAGAAGTTCTGCAGTGTAAAATAAGCAAGAAGAGGTTTGGAAATATGATTTCACAGTATATTTTTTGTACTCAGATCAGAAAGTATTGACTGATATTTAGAGGCTGAACCAAAGCTCACTGAAGTCAAAGGAAAACACCTATTGATTTTAAATGTTTTTTGGATCAAGCCCTTAAGACCTAATCCTGAAAAACGCTGAGTATATTAAAGCTTCATTTGGAGCTATGGATATCAAGAATTCACAGGACTAAATCCTATTAAATACATAGTGTTATCCCGACTTAGACTAAGAGACTCAATTGGATTAATTAGGAAAGATCTTCCGGAGATGGCCAATACACTCACATTACTCTTTTAGTGGGAATGCTGTTAGTGTAAGGAGCAGGACAGGGCAGAGGTCTATGGTAGGTGGATATTCTACGCACCCATTTACAAGAGCCCACCAAGGAGTTTTAAAATGAATCAGATCTTCTCCAGTGAAATACTCATCATTTTTCAGACACAGTTTAGTGAAGCAATGGCACAGCATCACTTCTTAAACACATATAGGAAGGTACCCTGCTGGCACCAGAGGATGCCTCTGCAGGCATCTGAGACCTCTCAGATAGCATTGGGGCTGCTCTACCAGCTGTAATTCAGGCATCATTCCCAAGCCTTCCAGCTAATAGTCCCCATAACCTCCTGCCCTTCTTTCTTCCCCTGCCCACCAGCACAACCTCTGGCCCCTCAGTGCAGCAGAGGGCAGTGGCTGCTCAGGCTCCAAACCCCCTCTTGACCCTTGGGAGCATCACTTGGACCAGTGCTGTTCCTGTTGCTAAAGTTTAGATGTAGCTTCAGTAGGAACATCAACGTCTCTTCTATGGGCAATCACAACCAAGTTTGTTTATAGCTGCATCTCCAATTGTTCTTGCTTCAGGAGGAACGTGACACAGCCTTTGTCTGTGGCTACTGCTGAGAGAACGGCAGCTACCAGGAGGAAGGGTGCAGGAAATGAGAATCCAGGTTGTCAGACTTCCAGTTTAATTCCTCTCCCATCCTTGCCAAAACGAGGAAGGATGAAGTAGTGAAGCCTCCACCCAACGACTGAATGCCTCAGCTGCGGCCAGTCACACCCAGAAGGCCCCATCCCTCCTGACCGGCCACTGGCACAGGGTGCCCAGAGAAGCTGCCCCATCCCTGGCAGTGTTCAAGGCCAGGTTGGACACAGGGGCTTGGAGCAAGCAGTTGGATGAGCTTTAAGGCGCTTTCCAACGCAAACCAAGCTGTGGTTCTATGAATCCTAGTCAAATCTTGCCACTTTTAATCACCTCATAACTGACACAAACTGCGTACGTAGGTCTGTGAGATGATTTCTAGTGGCCTCCATCAGCTCTGGAGCAGTCTCTTGGAGGAACAGTGACAAACTCCAAGAGAAGTCTGGGCTGAAAAGACAGAGCTGTTTACAAAAAGCAGTTCCAAAAGTGAGAAAAGGTGACAGCAGATGACTCCGAATTAATAACACCATTTTATGTATCAGAAAATATCACACCTGGCAGAGCTGCCAAAGACAAGCACAAGCCAACTTTGTAAGAGGAGGTTTTATTGTGCTGGTAGCAGAGGAAAAACCCAATGTTTCACAAAGAAAAGAAACTTAACATGGTATTGAGGATGTTTATTTCTTTTATCATATTATGTATGAATCTTTTATAAGTTTTCAGTGAACTATATTAATTAAAAATTAGTTCTGGGAATATTTTGCTTGTAGCCTAATAAGCTATTACGTCAATACAGATTTTCATGGACTATTTTCTGTGTGGAATAAAGGGGTCTCCCGAGTATGCGCAATGGAAAAGAACTGTAACAAAGAGAAAAGCAGTAGGATTCTTCTCACTTTTCCCTTGCACAAGTTGAGGATCAGGGTGCAGGTCTTACTAAGTCTTTCTAAATTGTTTTCATGAGTTAACTCCAAAAGGTTTTATTGCTATTATCCAAACAGTTTTATTACTAAAACTATTAGAATTTTTATGGTCTCAGACCCTATAATGAACTTGATCATTTTTATTATGGATGTTTTCCATTTTGGTCTTTAGTCTGCTCCACACCAATGCTACCACACAACAAGGTAAACCTGTTCCAACAGTGGTGCTTTGGACACCATACTCCAGACACGGCAAGGAAAGCACTGCAGTTACCCTAGCCCCTGATGCTCCCATCCATCAGGAAGTACAAGGATTCTGTGATGGCAACAAAACAGAATCATAAAAGCACAGCATTTCAGCCCCCTTGGTCGGAACTGAGGGAGCTTTAAGGTTCCTTCCAACCCAAACCAGTCTGCGAGTCTGTGATCAGACCAGCTGAGAGGTAGTCTCTGGTGCACCAAGGCAGCCGTTGATCTCAAATCCAAACCCTGGACCACCACTGCAGCACCGTCCATCACTCCATGCAGTACATGGTGTTCATCTAAACCAGTCTAATTATTACTACTTCTTTAGCCACACAGTAAGTAAAGTATTACACTGTTGGTTGATATAACCCAAGTCAGTAACCAAAGTAAATAGCAGTTAACTGATTTGCTCAGGTTCACCTCGGAAGCATGTGGCACCGAGTGGAATGAGAAACGCGGCCTCCTGATTCCCACCTCAGTGTTTTATCCCCACACTTCAGCTATTTCTACTGCATCAGTTCATAATTTTCAAAAGCCAAGGAAAATAAACATCACACATCTTGGTGTTCTTTAGTTTGCAGGTTGAAACATACTCTTCATATTCATATTAATGAGCTGCTTCTCATGAGGCAACCCATTAAATTTAATAGGAGAGCTAACATAAACCTCACATGAAATGAAATAGTTGCAGTTAGGTTTATATTTCCTTGAACGGTAACACTTTGCATTCCTGCCTTATGAACAAGCTTGTATGTTTTATTTAATGATAAACAGGCTTAATGACTCTCTTTAGCTGGGTTTTTTTGCCACCTTTTTCTTCTGCTCTAGTTGAATAACAGGATAACATCCTTCACTGGGCGCTGGCCACACCACCTTTTGTGTCATATGGAATGGAATATGCTAAAGCACTTTTTTCCCATTATTGCAGTTTTTCAACACTTTGTACAAAATCCATTATTAACTGATGGAATGTTCTTTGGACAGGGATGAGCAAAGAATCCATCCAAATGTTTGGTTTAGTGTTTGTTGACTGGGAGATGCGGCACCATTGCTCCTCCTCTTCCAATAGGACTGCAATGCTGTTTCAAAACACGTTATGAAATCCAAGCTCTTTGGCAAAAAAAGTTATTTCCTCCCCACTTGGGTCTGCAAAACCACCCTTTTGTCACCAATATTTAATTGTCGTTGTGATTTTTAAATTACAAGCAAGGTCACCTATAACCACGTTGCCTTTCCATATAGGATTTATCACTATGCACAGTGTCTGTATACTCGAAGTGAAATGCTCAGGTCATCTAAAAGGCATAACTGATAGCAAAACTTTTCCTAGACTCCTTATAACACAAATTAGAGCAATATTAAGTTTGGAACTACTAGAGCAGATAAACCATTTGAATTGATTCCTGACCTGCAGCCTCCCTAAACTGTGTTCAGTTGTAAGACCGCCCTTCCTGCCTGTACTGCTGCTGGCTATTGGGATCACAAAACTAATTTTGTAGCTCCACCACTACAGTACCTGAACATAAATCTAACAGTAAATGTAGCTGCCATCGAGCCGTGCCCCCAAAGCAAGAAAGTCTGTGATAAAGGCAGAAGTAAGCACAGGTCTCCAGGGTTCTCAATACTTTTGCCATAAAATCTCTTTCTTCCTCTGATCCCCAGCTCTCTCTCCAATTCTCAGGTAGCCAACAAGAAGACTATGATTGTTAGTGAGGATGCTCACATCTGCTGAGGCTCCCAAGCTAAACGTCACGATAACACATCAGGCCAAGCAGTGCTGACCCAGCTGGTTAATTGTGGAGGGTGAACATCATTGTACCAGAAAGCTCACCCAGTTCCAATCCCTGCCACAGGCAGGGACCCCTTCCACTGGAGCAGTTTGCTCCAAGCCCCTGTGTCCAACCTGGCCTTGAGCACTGCCAGGGATGGGGCAGCCACAGCTTCTCTGGGCACCCTGTGCCAGCGCCTCAGCACCCTCACAGGGGAGAACTTCTTCACCACGGTGTGAGCTGCTGGATCTGCCCTAGCAGTAGTAACACGTTCTGTGTTTGCCTGGCCACAGATCATGGCTCTCAGACTGCTGAAGCAGGCAAGGGGCAAGAAACAGGCAAAATAAGGGAGAGAGGCACCGGGTGAGAAGGGCAGGGGCTATGGGAGCCCCCAGCTGGGCACGAACAGCCCCAGCATGCTCTTTACCCTGCACTGCCGTTGCTCCCGGCTATCCAGGAGTAAGGAGCTTTCCTGATGTTGTAAATCTAAATCCCGGAAGAAAAATGGGAAAAGAGCTAAGAGAGGAGGAGAGTAGCTTGTTCCTTCAGAAAAAAAAAATAAGAGGAAATCATTGTCTCAAAGAGTTGCAACATATTTTGTCAGACACTGGAGCACTACTTACATCAAAGCATCCTGGTGTTCAGACCAGGTACTCAGCAACCCATTTTCCCTCTGCAATTTCCCTGTGAAAGCTGCCTTATACCTGTTAAACTCATGCAAAAATTACAAGAAGAAAACAAAACAAGTAGGAAAAGGGTTTATTGGAAGAGTTACAGTCTTGGGGAATATTCTCCATAGGAAATGGATGTTTAATTGAGCACACAAGGCAGCGCTCACCCAATGGAGAGGCGCTGCTCAAGTCCTAAGGGCTGTTTCCTGGCACACATTACTTGGGAATATTCGTGACTTGTTTATTTTGGATATGGCATGCTTCCATGGGCATGCTGGTGAGGTAACAGCACATGGAGAGGGGAGGCAATAGTTAAAACAGACAACAAGCACTGTCATAATATAGCTTCCATTTGGGTAATATCTTTCAGGTTCTCATCAAAGACAGGAAGAAATTAAACCAAATTGCACAGGGATGCATTCACCAATACTGCTGTTGATGACAATCATGTGGAAAACTTAGGATTTGACTTTCTTTTTCCCATCAGTGTCTGTGAATGCACATCCCCAAATCAATGAGATAAATGCCCAATGCAAATTGAATTAGCAACTTTGCTAATGAAAACTTATTTAGGTAAAGAATTGTTCCCTTTGGAACGGGTGCTCTTTGTTCAACCTTTCAATGTCAGTTATCATTTTTAAAACAGCTTGACCTGGAAGCCTACAGTTAAAATTGTGGTGACTGTTAATGACAGTTTTATTGGACACTATGCTTATAGTTCACATTTTGAGGTCTGTATGTAATTGATCTTTCTACCCTACATGAGAAACACTGCGATAAGTTGGTTGCAGCACCACATTATAGATATAGAGAAATAATAATGATGTCACCTTGAGATTCAAAGATCGTGGAATAGTAATAGTCTCCTAGCTCATTCTCCCAACTGTGATGACCTCTCCAGTACTAAATCGTAACAGTCTCAGCATTATTTCTGAATTATTCATGCTAGCCTTTTCCCTCACTACAAACCCAAGGAAAATGAATGCATCATGCTCTGCAGCTCCACAGGTATTTTGGTCAAAATATAACATGTTATTTGGCTTCAAAACCCTGTGCAGCGATCCAGGTCACTTGCTAGTGTGAGCAAACCCCAAAATTCATATGCACAAGACACGGGACACACTCATTCTAAATCTGAATGAGGCATTTTTGACTCTCTGGAAGTTCCAAACCCTGCGTTTTGATTAATTGCATCTTCATGTGTGGAAATAAAGCAAGAATTAAACAAGCATCAATACATACGGACTGCTCTTCGCTACCTTTGACAGCACAACGTTTCAGGGATTGAGCAGGATGGGAAAAAACAGAGAGAATTAAAGATTAGGAATAGAAAAATGCTTCTTAACATTATATTTACAGCTGAAATTAATGGTGATGCTCAGGTCAAGCTGTAAGGAAAGCAGACTCCTCTGGAACCACATCACATTGAATCGCAGCGGCATCACGATGCGCTGGAGACAACTCATCTGTTCTTAAAGGCAGCAGGTTGATAACTCTTCTAGACTATCAAACCCAGATAATAAGAGAGGGCTACAGTTTTATTCCAGTGATGGATCTCATAAAAAGTGCACAAGGGAATAAAATAAAATGCATGTAAATGTAAACTCAAGCAGGTATCCTGATTCATCTGTAGCTGGTGACCTTTAAGTTCATTATGAAAAACAAATGTCAAGCTATCAAAAGACAGGAGTATCCCTGGCTTTGCTGGGGATTTTGTATGCTATCGCAGAGACTGTATTAATTTAGCCTGGCATCAATAACCTTGAAATCAGGATTTTGCACTAAAAATCTAGTTTTATGTTTATTCAGAAAGCAAAGATAAAAGGCGACTTTATTTTAAGGGACCCTCCAATGGCTACAGGGCAAATGTAACATAACGTTACTGATTTTGTCTACCTTGCTATTCAATGCTAGCTCCCATGGCAACAGATTTTACATGAATACAGTGAGTGTGATGAAGATCTCCCTTTATTTTGCACCGGGTTTAATTATGGAAAAGTCTCCTGTCCTCAGAGTTATTTGGCATCCCTGAAATGGCAAATGCTTCTGGAAAGCCTTGGTCAAAGCAAGCTGCGGGTCCCCAGGAGAAGGACCTCATGCTGAAAATGGGAGAGATGTTGCATGTTTACACTGACACCCAAATTCGGAGCGGATCAACAGGGGAATATCACATAATTGCTGAAGAAACAACATATGATCAACTGATTACTTCTCTAACAAAAAATGCTTTTATGCTACTGTTTTCTCCTCACCTAGTTGCTAAGCCGGAAGACACAGAGTGTGAAGGTTTCACCTAAACACAGAAAGGAGACTAAAGCATTTAAATTGCATTTCCTCCTTTTTAACTCTTTATTCTTCATTGTAGTCACTCTAAAAGACTTACTTGCTTTCTCTATATCCCTCTGTTCAGCTTAGAAAGGGACACTCTTACTGTGATGAATCTCATGCCATAGTTTTAAAGAAACAAAAGCCCACCCACATGTCAAAAAGAAGACAAAAAGCATTAAAAAACCTAAAAAACCCTGGTTTTAAGCTAATTGAACATCAACCAGACCTTTCTCTCCTGTAATCGTGGTGTTGTTAACATGCACAGCATCCTAGCAGGGGGACAGAAAGTATTACAGACATTGGATAGTCACAGTGACTAGAGACAGGAAGAAACTGCAGGCATTAGGATGCACACCTTCCCTCCACGCTGCACCTCTGCCACTGCAACCCATGCAATTACAATTACAAATAACCCTGTTCTTCTCTTGGTCTGTAATTCATGCCTGTTGAAATCAAAGTGAGCTCTGCCTCTGAATTCAGTAAGGAAGGGATTATCCCCTCAGTTGGGCTATTTGTGTTAAAGGTTCTACCAAAAGGATGGATTGTTGATCACTTTCTAAACTAGATTCCTGCCTTTCTTTCTGCACAAAGTGGTTCCGTATTAAAGAGTTATGCCAAAACTACGTTGTTTCACTTTTGTACTGTCATGGTGCTTTGCTGAAAGGATTCTACACCAAAGGGCATGAGAATAGAGTCTCTGTTGTCGCCGTTACAGTTCTTTGATGGCCAGACATGCAGTATCTTTTGATACTGTGCAGGGTCATCCAGTAACAATGGTGGAGTTATTCCACCAGCGTGTGTTGGGTTTTCCTTTTCTGCTGGCTCATGGACATGAAAGAGAACCTTATCTGCTTGTGAGAGCAAATAGCAAGCTTGGGCCCAAAGACAGCTGCCCAAAGATACCACCACAGCTCCCTTCTGATACAGGCTGTCACCATGGCAAGTGCCAGCTCCATCCATGGGCTGCTGGCAAGGAGATGGGCTGGATGACCTAATAGCACTTTTCATCTCTGACTTCTGTTTCTACAATAGCCAGAGTCAGTGGCCTCAGTGATCAGAGCCTATTTCAAAGCACAATGTGCAGTCTCCTACTGAATGGTGACAAATGACATTCAACTTGAAAAAATGCAACTTAATGTATCTAGGGAAAAATAATCTTAAACAAAGGTATTCCACGGTGAAAGGAAAGCAGGCCAGAAGGAAAAGCAAAAGGAACACAGGAGTGATAACAGCAGATTATATATGAATAAGTAAAAGTTTTCAGGCTGGTCTGATGACTCACAGACCACCTCAGAGGAGAAGACAGGGTGGGAGGTTTCACCCATCACCAGCTAGAGCAAACCTAAGCATCCTGCATGAAAGCTTGAGGGATGTGGACCTCTTCGAGCAAGTCCAGAGGAGGCCATGGAGCTGCTACGAGGGCTGGAGCAGCTCTGCTCTGGAGCCAGGCTGAGAGAGCTGGGCTGGGGCAGCCTGGGGGAGAGAAGACTCCTGCTTTAATGAAGATCCTANNNNTGCTGCGAGGGCTGGAGCAGCTCTGCTCTGGAGCCAGGCTGAGAGAGCTGGGCTGGGGCAGCCTGGGGGAGAGAAGGCTCCTGAAGGGGAGACCTGAGAGCAGCTCCAGGGCCTAAAGGGGCTGTAGGGAACCTGGAGAGGGGCTTGGGGCAAGGGCCTGTAGGGCCAGGCCAAGGGGAATGGCTTGAACCTGCCAGAACAGGGCAGACTGAGCTGAGCTCTGAGGCAGAAGCTGTTCCCTGTTTTCAGGTGCTGAGGCGCTGGCCCAGGGTGAGGTGAGGGCCAAGCTGTGGCTGCCCCATCCCTGGCAGTGCTCAAGGCCAGGTTGGACACAGGGGCTTGAAGCAAGCTGCTGCAGTGGAAGGGGTCCCTGCCTGTGGCAGAGGCTGGGGCTGGGTGAGCTTCAAGTTCCTTTCCAACTAAACCCTTCTGTGATTCCTTGCTCACACTCATTACTATTCAGCTAATTCCTAGCATGAAATTCTCATTACTAGTAGGACCACGTGTATCAACAGTCAGAAAAATTCAGCTCCTCATTCTTGGTCATTAATCTAAGAAGCAGCATTGCAGTGAGTTTAATCAGCTCTTTTAAAATCCTTTCCCCCTTAATTCCATAAGTATGCATCTATTTTAGGCTCTTGATATAAACCCCACCAAATATTTGTGGGTAATTCCTGTACTTCTGCTTAGGCTCGTAAGCCCAGAGGAATATACAGCAGAAGACCTAGATCCCATTTTTAGCCTCCAGTTTCTATTTTGACACCAAACTTCCACTGTGTCATTAAGAAAAAGCATATTAGCATCTCTGTGGATAGGAATCTCTGGTTAAATCACCCTTTAATCTTTCCTAACAAGTTTATCTCTCCCAAGATGTCATTTTGTGTCACTCTGCAAATTTTGACTGAGTTTTGCTCCTGAACTGCATTTCTCCTCCCTGCTTTGCAGATTTCCCGGCTCTTCTAAATGAAACATATGTTTTTGGAATGTTCCATTCAGAAAATGGAATATTTTCAAGTGAAATTTCATTTTGGTTTTCTGTGCCTGCGCTTTGAAAGCAAGTAGTATGGGGGATTTTCCTCCTTAATGTAAACCATAGAGATTTATTATGTTCTACGAGGCGCAGTGATGATTTTATTCCAGCATAAATGTCATTCCCACATAGTAATTTCTTTTGGACTCCTGGAAGTGATTTTTTTTTTAGGTGTTTGCACCTAATATTAATGTTAAAATTTAGGATAGTTCATAGAAGGATAATGACAGAGCCAATTAGGTGGCAGGGCAGGATTTACTCGTTTCCGTTGGAAATACCAGGCCCCTTTTGCTCTTGCCATAGAGTGAGTTAGAGAACAAAATCAAGGGTTTTCATTAACCTGGGAACATCTAGAAACATGCATGTGAAAGTGAAGAAATATGCCCGTTTCCCCATAACTATTTACCTACAGCCACTGCCAGATAAATGCCACTCGGTATCTGAGGTCAGCTTAGGTTTGAATAGTGCTTCACATTCCTGAACTCCTTCCCAAATCTCGGGAAGGCAAAGAGAGGAAAACAAATAGCAGATGTGGGAATTGGGAAAAGGAAACGGTCATTTTTCCAGCGTGGGTCATGGAGAATAGATTAGTAAGTCCAGGATAGTTTAAACATGCTGGCACAAGCAAAGAGAAGCTGGCCTTTGCCCAACACAAACAGTGCCAAATGCGTGAGAGCAGGGAGCTATGTGCACGCGGCCGATCGCCTGCTGCCAATTCCATGTGGTTATCCACATGCCATGGCAATGCCCTTGGCTGCCTCCATGGGATTTCAGTGTCTCCCAGTTGCACCTCAGGGATGCTGCAGCAGCAGTGGCTCTGGATGAAGGGATCCCATTGAAGACTTGGACCACTGTGCAATTCTTCAACGTAAGATGGACATGAAGCTGTTGGAGTGAGTCCAGAGGAGGCCATGAGGGTGATCAGGCACTGGAACACCTCCTGTACAGGGACAGGCTGAGAAAGTTGGGGCTGTTCAGCCTGGAGAAGAGAAGCTCTGTGGAGACCTCAGAGGAGCCTTCCAGTATCTGAAAGGGGCTACAAGGATGCTGGAAATGGACTCTTCATAAGGGACTGTAGCAATAGGAAAAGTGCTGATGGGTTCAAACTGAAACAGGGCAAGTTCAGGTTAGATATATGGAATTGCTTCCCTGTGAGGGTGCTGAGGCACTGGCACAGGGTGCCCAGAGAAGCTGTGGCTGCCCCATCCCTGGCAGTGCTCAAGGCCAGGTTGGACACAGGGGCTTGGAGCAAGCTGCTCCAGTGGAAGGGGTCCCTGCCTGTGGCAGGGGTTGGAACTGGAGGAGCTTTAAGGTCCCTTNGCCCCATCCCGTGCTCAAGGCCAGGTTGGACACAGGGGCTTGGAGCAAGCTGCTCCAGTGGAAGGGGTCCCTGCCTGTGGCAGGGGTTGGAACTGGAGGAGCTTTAAGGTCCCTTCCAACACAAACCAGGCTGGGATTCTATGGACACAAAGCCCACCCCATGGTCCCAGTTGCAGGCACACCTCATGCACCCTCAGAGTAAATGGGTCATGTGTTGAGCATTAATACTATTGCAGCCTTCATCTTCCTCTTGGTACTTATGAGCACTGCTGGTGAAACACTGATGGCATCAAACCTGGCTTGGAGAGCAGGGCACGCTGGAAAGTGTCATAAAATCAGTGAGGTTGGAAAAAACCTTCAAGCTCATCCAGTCCAACCATTCCCCAGCAGTTCCAAGGCCACCAGTAACCCATGGCACTGAGAGCCTCATCTACACAGTTTGTGACCATCTCCAGGGATGGTGAGTCCAGCACTGCCCTGGGCAGCTTGTTCCAATGCCTGATCAAAGCATTGCTGTGAATCTTGGATGAAGACTTGACTCCATTTTCCTGTTTTATGGCTACAGCAGCATGTGATGCTACTTTAGGTCATGATAAATCTAGGGGATAATAATTTAATTCATTGTTTCTGAACCAAGCAGGAACAGTAATTACACCCCAGCACCTTCTTAGACTTGTGCAATACTTAAACCACATTCCTATAGAGGACAGACAGGGCCAGATGAACGCTGTGAAAGGGAAAACACAGCCCTGGACACATGAAAAGTGGACACAGAGACCACCCAGCCACCGCACGACGAATGAGATGTCATCCGTGGTATCCCACCGCTCAGGATGTTATTCTTGTGCAGCCCTCAATCAATTCTGTCTGCACAAAATGACCACGCTCTCTTTTTGGGGTCTCCGGGAAATCTTTGTTCAAATTGAAGATGGTTTTCTAACAGGCCCTGCTCTTTACCCAATTTTCCAGCTGAGTTGACTGAGGCACAGGCAGGTCAAAAGGCTTAGCCAAGGTCAGGGAGTGAATCAATGAGTTGGGTCAGATTAGATCTGAGCCTGTTCTTTGCTTTTCATCCTTCCCTGTTACTGCCAGATCACCAGGTTAACAAAAATGTCATGGATGTGCTTTAAAAAATATATATTTTTAAACTTGTTATCCCAATAAGAATTAAGTTCTTTGGATAGCACCCTATATACGATTAAGCTTCAAGAGGTTAAGCCTTTACTGCGAGGAATTCAATATCCAGCACAATGTGAAATCACCAGCAGGAGAAATACTTTTACTAGTGTATAAAAATGCAGAAAAGTCAAATTCACAGCTCAGATGCTGAAGTGCTCACTAAGGCCAAGTTCTGCCTGGCTTTAATTGTATTTTGCCTTGGGTAAAGGCTTCAGATCTGGCCAGAAATTAGTATGCTGATCCCACGGTGTGAACGGTGTTTTATTTACTTATACCCTGAAATAAGCTAATGAATTTGAGCAGCAGTTAAACTAAAAGTATGGCTCTTCCAAATCTGAACGAGCTATGGTGTTTTGGTAACTAACATTAGGATACCTCCTCCAACCAACCACTATGTCACTTCATAGCATCACAGAATCCCAGCCTGGTTTGGGTTGGAAGGGACCATAATGCTCCATCTAGTTCCAAACCCTGCCAGGGCAGGGACACCTTCCACTAGAGCAGCTTGCACCAAGCCCCATCCAACCTTCCCTAGGAGTAATTTGATATCAATTAACCAAACAATTTGATATGAATTAACTAAGAAAGCCTATTTCCCCTCAAGGGACATGTGTTTCCCTGAGTTCAGGCACCAAGAGGCACCCAAAGCACTAGGTCTTCAGAAGGAGCTTTCTCTCCAGGAGGGCAGAGGATTCAAGATGGGCTTCCTGGGGAGGATGGGCTGTCCCCATCCTTGGAGGGTCCAACACCAAATGGGATAAAGATCTGAGCAGCAGGGTCCAACCTGGAGCTGGTCCTGCCTGGAGGAGAGCAATGGCCTGGAGACCTCAGCCAGTCCATCTGGGACTATTTTATCCTACAGCATCACTGTACACTGTGCTTTTCTGGACAAGGATTTTAAGACCCCTACAAGGGCAATATGCACATCTCCAAGTTATCCTTCATGGGGCAAGCAGCTCCCTTGCCCCATTAAGATGTGGTACAGAGAAAGAGGAATATAACTTTCTTCGCAGCTATTACTACATAAATAGAACAAGGAACAAACATGTCAATCAAACTGTTCCTATTTACTTCATTCACTTTTATGCCGCTAAAACACAGACATCTTGTTCTGGCCTTTTTGCTTTATGGACAAAGGGAAAAGTTGGCTTCAAAAAGCCTCATCAGGAACCTTATTTTCCTGATTTTAGGAATGTGACAGGCTCTATCGCAGACACACTTGAAACTCTTGGCAAAGTTCAACAATGAGGAAGCTGCACCTCATCAGTTCTCATCTGCAGATCAAAGCGATTCCCTGGCAACATGAAAAGGCTGTATTTAAAACCTGACAGGATACCCTAAAAAGAATAAGCTTCAGGATTCTGGGAAGGATGCATTCTGAGCTGCAAGCAACAGAAAACAACATCTAACAAGCAGCATTAAAAATATCCTTGGACTCAAGAGGAACATTTGCATTTGTCCAGTGTTGGAACAGTATATTAATCAAAATGATCTCTGTGTTCCAGCTCAGTATAACGCTACTTAGCTGTTACACTGAATTGAACTGTTCTGATTTTCTTGTTGCACTTCTAGAAAGGCCAGTTAAAGCTAAGAACAGGCAGGGGGTGGCAGTGATCTAAAGGAAGCATCCTGAGAGATGCGCAAATAGAGAACTTGTTCTTCAGCTCCTTCTGCTTCCTGGATCCTTACAGCAGTATTGGAATATAAATGTTATCATAGAATCATAGAATAGTTAGGGTTGGAAAGGACCTGCCATAACCAGGGACACCCCACACTAAACCATGCCACCCAAGGCTTTGTCCAACCTGGCCTTGAACACCTCTCTTTTGGCTAGCTCACTGCCTTCCCAGTTGCAGGCCAGCTGGCATGTTAATGTGTCTGATTAAACTGACTTAGCTAACATGGAATAGATGTGCCTGCTTTTCATGAGGGTCTGTAGTAATAGGAAAAGGGATAATGGTTTCAAACTGAAAGAGGGCAAGTTCAGGTTAGATATGAAGAAGCTTTTCCCTGTGAGGGTGCTGAGGTGCTGGCACAGGGTGCCCAGAGAAGCTGTGGCTGCCCCATCCCTGGCAGTGCTCAAGGCCAGGTTGGACAAAGGGGTTGGAGCAACCTCCTCTAGTGGAAGGTACATCAGTGCAGCTGAACAGGGCTCCTGCCTCTGTTTGGTAGCACTACTTGGCAAGGAGCTGCATTTCTTCCTGGCTTTCCCTTTGCCTTTCCAGTCCCACAGAGAAACACCCTTTAAATATGCTTTCCTTAGAGAAGTATGTATAGAGTTACTAGTCTGTCCTTGCTAAGCTGTCCTACTGCCAGCAGTGCATTTACATCCTTAACTAGGACATCATTAACCACTTCTCTGAGTTGTCAGTGCAGCAATCCCTTGTCTCTTTCACTCTAAAACAACAACCAAGAAAAGGCACATTTGATTATCACTACGATGAATGCTGTGTTTGGACAATGAAGTTGCTTATTTTCCAGCTTTTCTATCAGTGATTATGAGAGACCTGTTCAAAACATGTCGGAGAAAAAGATGCCTCCAAGAGACAGAAAACAAAAAGAAGGCAGTAATGAGTGATCAAAGGAACAGAGAAAAAGTCAGGGAGAGTCTCACTAGCACACCTGATAGAAATGCTGCAGCAGCAAAGCGCAATCCTGGAGAACATGATGATGCTGGATGGCACCAGAGTTTTATACGAAGTATGGGACTGTAGTGACAGGACAAGGGGTAACGGGTTCAAACTTAAACAGGGGAGGTTTAGATTGGATCTAAGGAAGAAATTCTTTCCTGTTAGGGTGGTGAGGCACTGGAATGGGTTGCCCAGGGAGGCTGTGAGTGCTCCATCCCTGGTGTTGACTGCACTGCTATCGTAATGCTAATGCACTCAAATGATTCAGGGGAACTGGATTCCTTTAATGTAGATACTCTCCGTATCAAAGCCGACACATTCCTACCTGCAGTGAGTAATTCAATATTAGCAGTTTGGGCTGTTCTTCAGTGGCAATGTGATGAGGTTTGCTAGCACTCTGAAGATTACACAGGGCTGCAGGTATACACAGGGTTTATAAAATCAGACAGAATTCATACATTTTACATAGACAGCCTCCCTCCCTAAAGTGTCACACTGTATTTTAGCATCTGAACCTACGAGTGATAGAGTAAAAGAATCCTGCTTCCCTGCAATGGATCTTGGGCTCTGCAACCTCCTACGCATGCATATATCATCGCTGACTTCCAAAAAAGAGTGCTGTTGGCTTGAGGGACAGAGGTGTACCTTCTATAATGGTATATACTACATTCTGCAGCAACCTTTCTTCTCATATTTCAGAGTTGAAAAAGGCCTGTCAAAAAGGGGCTATTATGAAAGGGAATTTGAAGACATTCATAAACATCTAGACAGCAAATTGCATTTTCAATATGAGAACCTCAATAGTTAAGGCTACATTTGGGAGATCACTATGGCCCTCTTATTTTCTGCTTACACTGTCAAAGTTTGAATTCATGTTGGGTTTTTGAGCAATTCAAACAAAGGATACTTTCATAAACATCCATTTCATAAACTAGGGCATACCTAATTCTTTGGGTTCTGAAGGCTGAGCTGAATGTAGTGTTTGTAGTCTACTGAGAATATGTCTGGAAAACATAAAACAATCTACTAGGTAAGTTACAAAGCTGTTGACATAGGGAATGAAAATGGAAATTCTGCCGTAGCCTCCTACATCCACAGTTTTACACTGTACTTTGCTTGATGGTAGCTGATTGGTGCAGTATATCTTGATGTTAGTACCCCATTTCAGAAACGTTCTGACATTATCTATTTGGCACTTTGAAAAATAGTATCAAACTCCCAATGCATTTGAGCACACGTTTCAGCACAGCAATTGTAAGACCCATTTCCATTGATGCAAGAGGCGGGTTAGGAGCAACTTCAAGCGGATTCATTTCTAAGAATGCAATATGTGACTCTATAGAGTGCACACACTCTTACACACACACAGAGCTTGGCTAGAAACACCAAAAGCAATTAACTTGATGTAAATTCCAATGCCTGCCACACATTGATCCCAAATGATCCTCTGTGTGGATCATTTGGGATCAATTTGGCCCCTACGTAACAATGGATGCCATGAGTTCTGCAAATGCAATGGCACACATAATGTTGGCACCTCACCTGCCCATGCCATGGGAAGGAACACAAGGAGGAATCTTCATTCCAAAGAAAAAGAATTAGTAAGAGTACTTTTTCAAATAACATACGACGATTACAAAGACAGAATCATGGAATTATAGAATCATTTAGATAGGAAAAGACCTTTAAGATCACCAATTCCCCAGCACTGCCAAGGCCACCACTAAACCATGTCACTGAGGGCCTAGTCTACACAGTGTGTGAACACTTCCAGGAATGAGGCACATCTCTAAAAGGGCTACAATAACCCAGTCACTTGAAGGATGTGTTCTATTGCAGATATGCTCAATGTGTCAATAGGAAAATATATATGCTGTAAACTTTGCTGCAATAATTATTGGAAGTGCTTGAAACTTGCTGGAGTTTGGCAATAGCTGCAAAAGCTCCACTAAATATAGGACTCCAGGCACACTTAACAGGAGATATATCAGTGGCCATATTGACCAAAAATTCCTCTTATCTAACATTTATAAGCTTTCTTACGACACAAATTTCTCTATAGCACAGCAGATAAAATTTATACTGGTTGGCTTCACCCATATTGTCAAAGCGTATTCTCCAAACTTCTGGAATAGATAGCCAGGAGATAACTAAACCAACTGAAGGAGGGCATATGAAATGCCATAACTCTTTATGGATTTGCCCTAAAGAAAATGAAGCCAATCTCGGCTAATACCCCTTTCATTTACATGCCTTGCTACTAGATTTCCCTAAAGGCATTAGTGGTTGGCAAACAACTCCCAGCACCTTGATTACAGGAAATCATATTTCTCCCAATGCCAAGCTTCTTCATACGGACAGAAAATGATTTGCTTACTAAAATACATTTGCTTAACTCACCCGTTATTCTACACTTCGAACCACCCAATTTCCTTCCTCTCCCAGCACAGGAACCATTGTATTCCTCCTCAATATATCCCGACTCTTAGCCTACTTCTTGTTTTCCTCTTTTAACAGAGATGAGTCCATGCTTCCACATTTGGAATCAAAGAAGCTCGGAGAATGTTTTGAGAGAAGAGGGAGAGAAAAAGTTTTATTTGTGGGGGTTACAAACCATTTCAGAGATGAAGGCAATGGAAAATGTACAAATCTTTATCTGAATTCCCTTGAATGTCAAGAATTGTGGAGATTAACTGCAGAGCTTACAAGGAAGATACTCTCCTCTTACTGAAGTAGCTGTGTCAATGATCTCAGTTGGCATTGGAAAGGATATGCCATTACCAGTGATTCAGATTAAGATTAGATATCAGGAAGAAGCTGTTCCCTGTTTTCAGGTGCTGAGGCNAAATCTTTATCTGAATTCCCTTGAATGTCAAGAATTGTGGAGACCAACTGCAGAGCTTACAAGGAAGATACTCTCCTCTTACTGAAGTACTGTGTCAATGATCTCAGTTGGCATTGGAAAGGATATGCCATTACCAGTGATTCAGATTAAGATTAGATATCAGGAAGAAGCTGTTCCCTGTTTTCAGGTGCTGAGGCGCTGGCACAGGGTGATGGCCCAGAGAAGCTGTGGCTGCCCCATCCCTGGCAGTGCTCAAGGCCAGGTTGGACACAGGGGCTTGGAGCAAGCTGCTCCAGTGGAAGGGGTCCCTGCCCGTGGCAGGGATTGGAGCTGGAGGAACTTTAAGGTTCCTTCAATCCAAACCAGGCTGAGATTCTGTCAGTCTTAGAGGTCTCTACATTTTCCTACCAACAGGCCCTCAAATATCCAAACTGCTCTCACCCAGACTCAAGAATAAGCCCTAGAAAACCACACGTCTTGAAACTACCCCTTAGACCTCTTTTGCTGCATAAAGACCATACCCCCACGTCCTCACAATTTAACTCCCTTTAAAGTCCCCAGAACCACTTGCATTCATAGACCCGTCCACACTCAGTGACCGAGGTCCATGGTCCTCAGCATTTCATACCAGTTAAAATATACGGACAAACCCCTTTAATGTGCTGCAAAGAAAACGGTTGCATAAGGCATTATTTCTATTATTAAAAACCTAATTTGAAACCAGTTTCAGAGTGATTTTCACATACACACACACTCCTTGAGGGCCAGTTAAAGCACGCAACATGCCCACATCAACCAGCTCGCTCTGTTTTGACATGGTACTACCAGATTTGGATTTGCAGGACACATCCCTGTTGTTGAGAAAACGCAAGAGTCTTGGCAAACAAAATCAGTTTCTGGTTTCATTCAGCCTTTTGCTAGCTTGTTGTTTTTTCCTAGTGATTAGAAATGTGAAAAGCAAGACTTCTTTACTTGTTCGAGTGAAACCACACAAGGTTATGTTACTGAGTTTATTCACAGCTGAGGAGGTTCAAGCAGAGAGCATAGGAAGTGATTGAGGCCAGATTCTGACTCAGTAAGGCACATACACACAAAGGCAGAAATGTATTATGCCTGTGCTCCAATCTGACAATTTTCTCTAGGGAGAAATTAAAGAACTACAAGTGAGGTCCAAATCACAGTGATTTTCAGTTCAACATCTTCCCTGAGACTCCATCTGTTTCTCTCTCCAGCTAGGCAGAGGGTAGTTACAGCTCCCATGCCCAAGTCTCTCTTCCCCAGCAGATGTTGCAGAAAGTAGCTGCTTTCAGAGGTTAGTCCTTAACAAAGAATTTAATCCAGGCTGAAATATTTGTGAATTCACATCTCAAGGAATTTAATAAAAGCCTCCTTTTTCAGTTTTCTGTCCCACCCCAACTACACCCTTGGACCCTGAAGTTCATGGATTGGTTTAAAGCACGGTTTATTTGAGAGCAAATCTACATGCTTTGACTAGAAAGGCATTTTGTCCCATCCAAGCTGGCCTTGGACACTGCCAGGGATGGGGCAGCCACAGCTTCTCTGGGCACCCTGTGCCAGCGCCTCAGCACCTGAAAACAGGGAACAGCCTAAGAGCTTGGCTCAGTTTCCCCTTGGGCAGGTTAAAGCCATTCCCCTTGGCCTGTCCCTCCAGGCCCTTTTCCAAAGCCCTTCTCCAACATTCCTGGAGCCCCTTTAGGCACTGGAGCTGCTCTAAGATGTCCCCTTCAGGACCCTTCTCTTCTCCAGGCTGAACCAACCATCTTTCAAAATGTGTTGTAACTGAATGCTGGAAACTCAGGAAGAGGCTCTCAGAGCTAATTTAACAGCAGAACTGACAAGGTATAGCACCTGCAGAAGGAGGAGCAGGCTTAACTACGTGAGAAAGGGAATACATACATATATGTATGTCCTGTTCTCACCGATGTCATTGACCAGTGATGGGTCTCATTACGAACAGTCTCCTCAGCCTTGCTCTTGTTGTTTAAGGACAAATTAAATGGAAATTCAAAAGCTCAGTAGTTGAAATTGCAATGACACTTAAAATAACAAAGATCAGAATGGGAACAGCAGAAAGATTAGAGGAGATATGAATAAGATCTTCAGAATTCTGAGAGCAGAGTGAAAACCAGTCGGGAGCACCTTCTTTACCTCATTTGCTAACAGAAGTGTATGATAGTCAAGTTACAATGCAGAACAGCCAGAAAAAGAACAGAGAAACACTTCTTCCTAATGCTAACAGACAATTTGTGGATCCTCTACCAAACCCCAGGATGCTGGGTTTTAAGAAGGTCTGGAGATTTCACATTTCCTATTCAAACCTGTTATAACGCCAACTAAAATCATATTAAAGATAATAAATTTTCTTGCTTCAGGCAATAAGGAGATCACCTTGGGAAAGGAATCAGGAAAGCTTAATGCGTATTTTGGGGAGGTTTCCACTCATAATAAAGTTTGGGGAACTTGTTACTTTTGAGAAAAGGATATCAGGACAGAGGGAAGATTTCATCCCCTTTAGCATGGTTTCCAGTTAATGTGGCATTCTAATATTTTAAATATAAAATAAATTCATTTTTAAGAGACAAATACCAGACTGAAATTTCCAATATGCTAAAACCGGTACACCAACATTCACTAGTAGTAATGAATCTTAAATTCTGCCAACTGAAACTATTGCGCATGTACTACTTTACCCTTCCTCTTGCCACTCACTACTCACAGGACAGGCACAAGCAGAACCTGATTCACTCCACCTGAACTAATCCCAGGTCAGCCAGTGTATGGCAGACAGATAACTTCATGCTTTAAGCAGCTAGATTCACCTTCCTGCTGTTGCACAGATCCATATAGCTCAGAGAAAAGGCAACAGCAGCTTAGGTCTACTTGCACCTTCAATGTGGATGCCCTTTAGAATCTCCTATTTATTTAAGTATTCAAATGAATACTTATACATACTTATAATATATACTTATAATGATATTCATATAATGATGGCATGGATGTACAGTTCTTCAGGGACTTTGCTTCTAATCAAGTTTTATTTTTAAGCAGCAAAACATAATAACATTCACTATGCCCACCCTGGTCAATAGGTTGATTGCTCCTTAACTGAAGCAATCCCGATCAACCTGCAAAGCTGATCTTTATATTGATACCTTGAAGGATGAAAAAGTAGAAAAACAATTAATGATCATAGAATCCCAGCCTGGTTTGTGTTGGAAAGGACCTCAAAGCTCACCCAGCTCCAACCCCCTGCCACGGGCAGGGACCCCTTCCACTGGAGCAGCTTGCTCCAAGACCCTATGTCCAACCTGGCCTTGAACACTGCCAGGGATGGGGCAGCCACAGCTTCTCTGGCCACATGTTCCAAAGTCTGTTCATCCCCACTGTGAACAATTTCTTTCTAACACCTAACCTAAATCTACCCTTTATCATTTAGGAAAGGGAGGTTGTAGAGACTGCAGAAATGTCTAGCTTCCTTCCTGTTAATTCACATCAAGATACTGGATTTTTAAATGTCTGAGGGAAAAAGAAATAAATCAAAGTTTGAGAAGTTTGATATTTACATTCTAAAATAATAACTATCTCTAGGGCATCCCATCCAGTCCAGAGCTTATGGATGTAAAGAGATCTTCACTTAGAGATGAGATAGTTTTTGTGTAGGCCACTGCATCTGTATGGGGCATACAGTGGCAGTGCCTCTTATTTGACCATTAATGTGGACTTCATTTGAGCTAGTGAGAAGCTCCATTTTCTCTTGTCAGCATACGGCATCACACAGTAACACAGTAGTGTGAAACGGCTGTTCACTAACAGCTAATGAAAAGCTAAGTCATAAGAATGAACTCCAAAGGCATAAAAACGAAAACATGAACCAAAAGCCTGTAACTTTTTGTAACTTATAACAAACAAGGAACACTTGTCTGTTTTTCCTTTATTGTAACAGTTTCTTTGCTGCTTTAAATGAAATGCCCTCAATAGGATGTTCATATAATGAGATCTATATTTATCACTGTTTGCTGTAATTCATCCTCCACAGATCACACAGATTCACAGCTCACTCCCCTCTTGTTCAAAACGGGTTATGTTTGCAGGTTGCAATTAGCAGGGTGGTGTGGAAGCTCGGGACATTTTTACTATCTGAGAACAATTCCAAGGGTGACTTTTGGCCAATGGTTTGCCTGGGTAGACAGTAATGAAAGCGAGACAGGGTGGGAAACATTCCTTGCTTACATTTCCTTCAGAGACTCCAAGTTAACGGCCCAGAAAGCAAAAGGGAAAACTAGGTGTCACGTTAACAGCACTACTTCTAAACCCAGCAGGACAGTCTCAGTCCTACTGCACACCAATGTGAGCGGCTGCTTTTCGTAAACCTGCGCCAAGTGCGACCACTGCAAAAGTACTTGGGAAAACTTCTGCCTTTTGGACTGTATTTTATGTTTTCTTAGATCAGATTGAACACGCAGGCACTTCCTCGATGCTGCTGTGTTCAGAGCTCTCATTCCCTAGGACAAGAAAAGAAGGATTTCCAGAATTCTGTAATGGCTTTTTATAAGTTGGGGCTGTTCAGCCTGGGGAAGAGAAGGCTGCGTGGAGACCTCAGAGCAGCTTCCAGTGTCTGAAGAGGGCCTATAGGGATGCTGGGGAGGGACTCTTCATTAGGGATTGCAGTGACAGGACAAGGGGTAATGGGTTCAAACTGAAACAGGAGAGGTTTAGATTGGATCTAAGGAAGAAATTCTTTGCTGTGAGGGTGGTGAGGCACTGGAATGGGTTGGCCAGGGAGGTTGTGAGTGCTCCATCCCTGGCAGTGTTCAAGGCCAGATTGGATGAAGTATTGGGTGACACGGTTTAGTGTGAGGTGTCCCTGCTTATGGCAGGGGTGTTGGAACTATTTGATCTTGAGGTCCCTTCCAACCCGAACTGTTCTATGATTCTATGATCTTAAGGTCCTTTCCGATTGTCCTGATCTTTCCCAAGTGGATTCTTCCATTTTGTGATAGCTTCTGAGTCACAGAATCACAGAACGGTTTGAACTGGACAGCTGAAATACAACATGAATAAACCTTCTGCTGATGTAACGCAGATGAACATTCAGACAATGATTCTCTGGCTTGAAAATCAGTGATTTCTTTGTTGCAAACATTGCTGCCACTTTTTTGTCCGGGCTTTCTTTTAATGGCCTCAAACAAACCTCACCCCTCAGCCCACTTTCCTCGGACATTTCACTCCCACTTCCCTCCTCCAGGTCTCCTCCTCTGGGAATTGTATTTGCCAAGCGTTTCCCCCTCCACAAACTCTGTTGCAACTCACTGTTCCCACCCCTACTCATAACTTTACATAGGGTGAAAAAGGCTCATTCCTCGGTGCTCCCAGCCTTTGCCTGGTGCCCTTCACCACCCTGCCCCAAAGTGCAAGCAGCACAAAGCCTAGATAACTTTAAAAAACACATTTCAGTCGTAAGATCTGCATATTTCTTCCAGAGGAGGTGGATTTTGGGCAGCAGCCACACTCATTTCAGTGCCTGAAGAAGAACCAAGGTGCAGGACTGCAACGGGGGCTCTAATTCTTACGTTACTCCCCATAAACCAGTGGTTTTTTGGTGGACTTTAGCAAAAACCCGATGTTTCTGCCACCTGCCTGACCCGCACCAACACCGGGCCGACCGCCGGGGCGGGATGTAGGCCCTTCCGCGCAGGTGGACCCTATCACCCTCCGGTCCGCACCTCCTGCCCCGGACATATAACCGGGGCAAGGGGGCGGGGATGCCCCTAGAGACCCGCCCGGAGCAGCCCTGGTGGAGCCAGGTAGGAGGCTCTACGCAAAGCCCAGGCCTGTGGGCCTGGCAGAGCTGGTGCGCCATGGGGCCGAGCGCTGCAGGCCGCGGTGAGGCTGCGGGCCGGGCCCGCTCGGCCGCTTCTCTCTTCCCGAGCCCCGGGACTCCCGGGCAGCTCCGCCCCGGCGGCGCGGCGCCTTCTCCCGCCCGTTCCGCGGCACTGGGCTCGGTGCGGCCGCGGCCCTCGGGCTCGCTGTGGCGGCCTCCCCGCCGCTCTCCCTCCTCCTCATCTTCGCGGGCAGGTGCTGCGGGAGCCGCGGGGCTCCGGGCGGGCTCCGCGGGCCTGGCTCGGCCCTGCCTGTGCGGCCGCGGCCTCATGGCGGGGTGGGGGGGGGGGGG